>JARYHS010004574.1:0-38411 GCA_031002005.1 Vandiemenella viatica
GACTAATGTAAACTGGGTAGAAATAAGGTTACTAATGCAAGGAAAAAGAGATTTACAAATACTTTAATAAGGGAAGCAGGGTTTCTTCAAGTGGTAGGGGAAAACAGGCTGAATATCTTCGTATTACAGCCAAATGATAAGCTTGTGGGTTGTCAACTAACTGAAGGATTAAGTGATCATGAAGCAGTTCTGGTGGAAATCTCAGAGGATTCAGTAAACCATGGCAAAAATTGAAGGGAATAATAGGTACAATCATAAAAAGGATTTTAAAATTAAAGAACTATTTTAGTGAAAGTTTCAGCAAATGGAATGATGGCATGAGTACAGTAGTCAGGGTGGGAAGGATTGAAGGAGATAATAAAAAATGGTGATGAAATATGTATTTCAAAACATAAAATAAAGAAACTACAGGTGAGGTAGCTAGAGAGGTTGGTAAGAGAGAATGTAACAGAGTTAATAGACAACAGGGTAATAGGGATTATTTGATACAACCAAACTAGGAATTAGTAATAGCATAAAATGTGGCTGGAGATGGATTTATGAAGAGTATTACTGCCAGAAGGGTACCACTGACTAATGCATCTAGAAATTTCATCACAATGTTAGAAAACTGATGGGAAAGGAGAGTGTTAAGATCATTTTAGATGAGATGGAAGAAGTCACTGAGGCAGAGATTTTAAGTAACAGATTTAGTGAACTATTAGGGACAATGATTCAGAAATGGGAGGGTGTAAATTGGAGAATGAGATTAATCACATAATTAAAAATGGGCAGACAAGAAAATTTTAAATATATCCTGAGGATATCATGAAGGAACTAAGAAAGCTGGTAAAAAGGTCATAAAGGGGCTGGTGCAGATAATATTATTATGCATGTCTTAAAGATAGCAGGGTGTGACATTGTACCTTATCTTGAAACATTATTTAAATTGGGTCTAGATGCTTTCTACTTACCAGAGGACTGGAAATGTGTGAAAGTGGTACTAGGTACATAAACAAGGGACAAATAGAGTTGAAAACTATAGGCCAATCAGTCTGACATCAGTGGTAGGGAAATTAATGGAGAGACTGATATGCAATCAGAAATATATGTTAAGAGCTTTAGTATGCAAGTCTGCAACATCGCTTTAGTCAAGGATTCTTGTGAATCTCAGTTATTATGATATATGGATAATGGAAATGAAACTGCCATTGGGCTCTAAAAATAAGGTAGGATAGGGAGAAATAACCAGTTACTTACCACAGATGTAGGCAGTAGGGCGAGATGAACATGTAAAAAACCCAAAAACAAACACAAATTGCACAATATTTTGGTAAGAAACCTTAGTCATCTATGAGGCAAGACATATGGCAGGGGGAAAGATGTGATCATGTCCTGACCTGCCACATGAATGAAACAAATACAGAACACATGGGTGGTGGTGGAAGTGCTGGCAGTGGGGATAATGTGGAACAGCGATAAAAATGGCACATAATAATCTGTGACGACTAGTTAAAAAAATTAAAAAGTATAATTTTATTTTGATTGGTTATAGGGGTAAATAAATAAAGTTAGAAATATATATATAAAAAAATATATGATATATATATAAATGACTACAAAACTGAATGATAGTAAGTGACAGGTTAAGTATAGGTTTAGGCCTGGAGTGTGTCTGGTTTCAAGGATATGTTGGTAGGCAAGTTCCCATCTGTGGAATTCTGAAGGGGTGGTGGTGTTTGGAAAAACTCTAACAGCTCTCAATCTGAAACACGTGTAGAATCATTTGACTTGGCATGAGTTGCAGTGGATGGTCTGGGTTGGAAGTATAAACATTTGCCTGTGGCTATTCATCTTGTAAGGTAATTGTTTAGTGCTGAGACAAATGTAGGAAGCAATGCAGTGGAGAAATTAATGGTTGGTAAATATGATGAGTGGTAGCATATGTAGCATGTCCAATTTTAAGAACGGATTTTACTATGTTAGGATTAGAGTAAGTGATGGTGGCTGGGTGCATGCTGCATGTTTTACAAAGGGGTCTGTTACAGGGAAAAGATCCCTGTGGAGGTCAAGGAGGGTCAGAAGATAAATACTTTTGGACCAAGATGTTATTTAGATTTGGTGGTTTGCTGAAGCAAGTGGGGAGCAGTGGGTAGTGTTTTGAGAAGAAGAAGATGCATTTCAGGGAAGACCATAGGAAATCATGACCGTGGTGGAGAATCTGGTTGAAAGATTCCAGGCCACAAAAGAACTAGGTATGAAGTATTGGTCCACAGTCAGTTTTAGGAGGTGCAGAATGATGGTTATGGCCGATGGTATTGAAGATTTGTTTTCCCATGAGATCCTGGGGATATCGGCAGAAACGAAGACTTGGGACAGTTTTTTGGAATAACTGGAAATTGATTCATGATCAGAACAGATGTGTCTGCCACGGATCGCAAGGCTGTATGGGAGGGAACGTCTGGTGTGGAAGGGGTGACAACTGTTAAAGTTAAGGTATTATTGTAAATTGGTTGGTTTTAATGCATACAGAGGTATTGAGGGCACCTTGTCTTAGGGTGAAATACAAGTCAAGGAAGGTTACTTAGGTGTGGGAATATGACAAGGTTAGACTGATGGAGTGACTGTTATTGAATGAGCTGAGGAAATCTAGGAAGTGGTCTTCCCTGTAAATCCAGATCATAAATATATCATGTATGTATCTGAACCACACGAGGGGGCTGAGGGAGCAGTTATCCAGAAATTTTTTCTCTATACAGCCCATGGAGAGGTTGGCATAGGATGGGGCCATGCGGGTACCCATGGAAGTGCCACATATCAGGTGGTAAATCTGGGAGTTGAAAAATAGTTTGTAGCATGCACGCAGCCACCACCACTTACTTTAATCCTGTCACAGGAGAATCCTTTCATATAATTGGACATGCAATGTATGCTTCCACTCTATTTACCAACTCTTCTGTCTCCACTGCACAGCTTCCTACATCCGTCTCACCACTCAACAACTGTTGTACAGGATGAATTGCCACAGGCAAAAAGTTTGTACTTCCAACCCAGACCATCCAGTGTCAATTCATGTCAAGTCACATGATTCTACCTCAACACCTGTTTCACAATGAGAGCTGTTTAGTTTTTCCAAACACCACCACCACCTTCAGAACTCCACAGATGGGAACTTGCCTACCAACATACCCTTGAAACCCTGGCCTAACCTACACTAAACTTTTCATTTGCTATCTTTGATTTTTTAGTTAGTTATATATATTGTGGTGGACTGGCGAATCTCCTTTTTTTCTGCTCTGCCACTTCCCAAGAGGAACATTAATATATAGGTAAGACTCTTAAGTTATGTGAGCAGTAATTTACATAAATGATATTCCAGCACTGTATATACATTTGCATTTATTTACAAGCTGTTCTTTAACCTCATTTTTATTTATTTATTTATCAATCTTGTTCCATGGATCCCTGCTGAGGAAGTACCTCTGGGATGTGAAACATGTCATTGTTGATACATATACACATAATATGAGTCATATCATAGTAAATATATATATATACATATTTTACAAATACAAGAAATAATAATAAACATACATTTTTGCAACTGAGTTTTGCAAACGTCATAATGAGTACAATTAATTATTTTCTTCAAATTCTTGAATGGAGTAGAAGGAGTTGCCAATAAGATAATCTCTAAGTTTTTGTTTGAATACATCTTTATTATCTGAAAGCTGTTTTATACGATTAGGTAGTTTATTAAACAGATGTATCCCAGAATAATTAACTCCTCTTTGTACTAATGACAGAGATGTTTGTGTTTTATGCAAGTTATTTCTGTTTCTTGTATTGAAACTGTGTACCTGTGAATTAGGTGTAAACAGGTTAAAATTTTCTATGACAAAGCTCATGAGAGAATATATATACTGAGAATACATTGTAAGAATATTGAGTTTCTTAAAGAGTTGTCTGCAAGAAGTTCTTGGTTTTACCCTACACAGAAACCTAATAGCTCTTTTCTGTGCTATGAAAACTTTTTTACTTTGTGAAGAGTTTCCCCAAAAAATTATGCCATATGACATTACTGAATGAAAATATGAGGAGTACACCTGTTTCATTAATTCTAGATCTGCTGTTAGAGAAAGTGTTCGTATTGCGAAGGTGGCACTACTTAACTTTGCCAGTAGTGTAGTGATATGATCATGCCAACAGAGTTTCTGATCTATTTTAATACCAAGAAATTTTATACTCTCTGTTTCTAAGATTGTGTTGTTTTTATAGTTTATACATATATCTGGCTGTGCATAGTTTTTTTTTTAAACCTAATATAATGTGTTTTTTCAAAATTTAATTTTAATGAATTTGCCTTAAACCAATTTGCTACTACTCTAAGTACTTCATTTACATTAAATTCTATAGTACTGTTTGGTGTTTTACGCACAGTCAGGTTAGTGTCATCTGCAAATAAAACACTCTTAACTTTGTCGGATAAATTTCCAGGAAGGTCATTGATGTATAACAGAAAGAGGAGGGGACCTAAGACAGAGCCTTGTGGAATTCCATGTTTTATTTTCTCCCAGTCTGATGAAGCATCTTTACTTATTTTAGAATCAAAAATTGAAACTTTTTGCATTCGGCTTTCAATGTATGATTTAAACCATTTACCTGCGGTCCCAAAAATACCATAGTATTCCATTTTTTTCAAAAGTAATTCATGATTTACACAGTCAAATGCTTTTGCAAGATCACAAAATATTCCTACAGGATTCATTTTATTATTCAGTTCCTCAAATGTGTTATTTAAAAATGAATATATAGCCATTTCTATGGATGATCCTTTTTTGAACCCAAATTGTGAATTAGTTAGGATATTATAGTGTGTAACATGTTTTATTACTCTACTATACATGACTTTTTCAAAAACCTTTGAGAATGTTGAAAGTAATGAAATGGGACGATAGTTGTCTACACATGTTACTTCTCCTTTTTTAAATAATGGTTTTACAACAGCATATTTTAGTCTATCGGGAAAAACACCTTGTATTAAGGATTCATTACAAATGTGAGCAAGTACATGACTGATACAGTCTGAACATCTTTTCAGTAATTTACTTGAAATATTGTCATAGCTGGAAGAATTTTTAGGTTTTAATTGTTTAATGAGTTTATTTATTTCTGAGACTGTTACTGGTGGCAATTTCATCTCCACAAAGCTATTTGGGAAAGCAGTCTCAAGAAGCCTTAGAGCACTATGTGGGGATTGCTTTTCTATGCCTAATTTATCTACTACTGACGTAAAATGTTTGTTAAATATTTCACAAACTTCCCCTACTTCGCTATACACATATCCATTTTGTTCTATTTTTATGTCTTTAGAGTGATTTACAGTTTTTCCTGTTTCAGTCTTTATTATATTCCATATTGTTCTCATTTTATTGTCTGAATTTTCTATTTTCGCCGATATGTACCTGTTCTTGGCCTTCCTTATTACATTTCTTAGTATTTTAGAATAAAGTTTATAGTGAACTTTCAGCGCATAGTTATCTGATTCTCTCATTTTTAAATAAAGGTCCCTCTTTGTTTTACTAGAGATTCTAATACCCTTTGTTATCCATCCCATGCCCAGTTCATTGTTTGGAGTGTTGAGAATTTTCCTTTTTTTGAAACTACCTTCAAAAAGTGTTAGAAATATATTCAGAAAGGAATCAAATTTCGCATTAACACCCTGCGCATTATATACTTCTAACCAGTTTTCATTGTTTAAGGTATCTATGAAGTGTTTTATATTATTTTCACTAATATTTCTTCTATAAACCCAGCTTTTCTTTATCTGTTTAACAGTGTTCCTGGACTCGATACATAATAGCTGGGCATCATGATCTGAGATACCATTTATTACTGGATGTATGCTGTAATTACTGCACTGAGAAATATCCATAAAAAAATTATCAATTGCAGTCCTGCTATTATTTTGTATTCTCGTAGGAAAATTTACAAGTGCTGTTAAGTTAAAAGACAACATCAAGGCTTCCATATCTAATCTATCATTGCTGTGATTCAGAAAGTCAACATTGAAATCTCCACATAATACTATTTGTTTGCTATTTGTAAAACTTAGTAGCAAAGACTCTAAATGAGATAAAAACAGTCTGAAATTACCTGAGGGGGCCCTGTAAATTGCTATCACTATCAGCTCTTCCTTATCATATTCTAGTTTAGTAACACAACATTCAAAGTGTTGTTCTATACAATACTTACTTACAACTACACTACTGCATTCAATATTATTTTTAACAAAAATGGCAACTCCCCCTTTCTCCATTTTACATCTGCAGAAATGAGAGCTTAATTTATAATTTGGGATGGACAGCTGAGATATTCCTGTATCAGACAAATGATGCTCAGATATACACAAAACGTCTACATTAAAATTTCTGGAATTTTGAATCTCTTCTAGGCTTAAGGTAATGTCATCAGTTTTACTAAATATTCCTCTTATATTTTGGTGGAAAATACTGGTCTGAACACTTTGACGCAATGACTTTGAATTGTTTATTTTATTATTACATACTGGTATATCAGTTGGAATTTTTAATTTCAACAAATTATGATCATCAGAGACATTAATTTCCTTTAGACATCTTAATAAATCTATTTTATTTACCCTAAAAAAGGCCGCGACTTAACACCATTTATCACAGGAATACCTCTTTCACTCACCTGGCATCCTCTGACCTCATCAGCAATAAGAAGCGAAAGCTTCCTCTTACCTCTGACATTCAGATGGAGTCCATGGCGAGTATAACTGTCCCTACCAATGCAGGCCACATCAATCAAACCAATGTGTGAATTAGCCGGCTGCCAGAGAACCCTTTCCAAGGATGCATTTGTACGCCTGATGTTATGCCACATCCAGGGTTTATCGTAACGCTCAAGCAAACCAACAAATCTCACACTTGTCTGACGTGTGTTCCCTAAGCCTCTTGCTACAACAAAATCAGTTATTCCTTGTGACAAATGTCAGAGCTCTCCTTTCCATTAACTTCCCATTGATTCACTCCATTCCAACTTAACATTCCCACTGTGGATCATTCCCAACTTGTTGTACTGATGATGCAGGTGTAGACTGCTCAGGCTGCCAACTGCTCTCCTCCTTGCTGGCTGCCTTCTCCAAGTCCATTATGGCCCCCGGTGATAGAACCTCGATGATCCAAGATAGCGATACATGATCTACAATCTAAGAACTACTCTGCTGTGCACTGCCTTCTGCATCATCACATTCTGATGCCTGAAACTGTTTATCATTACTATTGTAACTGATCTGGCTCTGGTAACATTATATGAAATCATGTGTGCATAAATCCCTAAGAAAACCTCATGGGTCACCACAATATGTATATTTTTTTATACATTTTTCATTATTTATTTTATATACAGTTCTAACTTTATTTATTTACCCTTATAACCATTCAAAATTATACTTTTTAATTTTTAACTAGTTATCACAGAGATTTTTTTGTTCCACTTTTATTGCTGTTCCACATTCCCCCTCCCTCCCCTTCCCCCCCCACTGGTACTTCCACCGCCACCCTTAGTGTTCCACCTTGGCATGTCGGAATGTGTTCAAATCTTTCCTACTCCTACATGTCTCCCCTCTCACATGACTAAGTTTCTTACCAAAATATTATGCAATTTGTGTTTGTTATGTGTTCTTCTCGCCCTCCTGCCTTTATCAGTTGTAAGTGATTGGTATCCTTTGACATGTCCGTTCCACTAAGACTTACATCTATCACACTCTCTCTCCCTTACTGGACTCTGTGGGTTTTTCCTTGTTTTTTATCTCTACAATTAAGTGCTTGAAGTTACAAGTATTTGTATACAATATTATTGTTTTTGTGTGGTTTCAATCAGCATCTTCTTTCGCGATCTTCTTCTCCCCATTTCTCCGATGCCACTGTCTTTACTCTTGCACCACATGCCTGCGCTCCAATGCATGTATCTGCTGTCCGCTGCGATCACCGTAGTTGTCACGCACCCTCTTGTTCAAGGTCGCTTGTGATGCACTGCATGCTTGCCCTGCTCATGCTTGTTGTCTGCTGTCCAGCAAAACCTTGACTCATGTAATGCTACTGCCTGCTGATTCAGCTCACTAGTTGCCTTGTTTCCTAGCCTTGTTATTCCTGTTAACAAACTAAAAAATTATGATCACCTCCTGATTTCTCACAACTTAAAACACATTATCATCTGACATACTGAATTACTTGTCACTTTTGTACTGCCTTTCTTCATCTGTTCCTTTGCTTATGCATTTGCTTCACGACATACTACGATTTCCTGAAACATTTTTCAGAAAGTCTTGTTTACAAACAGATCTTCACTCTAAATACACTCTTGTGTTACATAGAGCTAACACAAAGTTTTCCTCACATCTGTTGTGCTACTTCCCTTATCTATCATGATAATTACAAGGATTATAAGTCATTATTATTGTATAACTTGAATTGTACTCATTTTACAGACTGTATAAAATGTGAATTGATTTTATACTAATAGTTTCAGTGTTGAATTGTTAGGAAAAATGAATCAGCACCGACTCATACTATTAACACAAATATTCAGATGATAAACATGAATTTATAGTAAAAAGAAGTTGATAGCAAGAAATTGTGACTTATACGCCTTGTACTTATCACGCTAGTTATAACAGGCTTCTTCACACACTGCCGTGCGTCATGACCATTTCCTCCTCACAATTAAAAAAAATTCCGCCGTCCTGCTAGAATTCTAAACTTCACTTCTTCCTCTGTTTACCTCTGTCTTTGATCATTGCCTTGGTGTTGCCGGCTCTCTTTAGCTGACAAAATTACTGTTTTTTCTGCATTGTGATCTAAAAAATTTCTACTAACTGTAAATCCATTCCTTGCGCTCTTAAAATGCTACAATTTCTCTGTGAATTATAGCTTTACGGGCTATGCTGCGTCATTTATTGAATAATTTATCTAAGCTTTTGGCTGTTATACTCAAGCCTTCTTCAGAGATACTGTTTATATTTATGTTCACATAGCAATCATTGCCAAGCATCGCAGAGGAAAAGGCTGCTATCTTCGTTGATGTAGTTGGAATTCCTTAAGATTTCTGCTGCCTCTTTCACACGTCAAGACCACCACTGGTCTTCTCTCCACAGCAGCCTCGTGTCTTGAAATTTTATTTCATGCCCGGTGTCAATAGCATGGCGAACGACGGCAGATTTGTCACTGTTTTTATATTTGCTGTGGCAGATATGTTCTTTATGTCTCTCCGCAGAAATCTTAAGGAATTCGAACAAGATCAACGAAGATTAGTGGCTTTTTCGTCTGCGATGCTTGGTGATGGTTGCTATGTGAACATAAATATAAACAGTATAACAGCCGAAAACTTAGATAAATTATCCAATAAATGATGCGGCATAGCCTGTAAAGCTATAATTACTATTACTACTATTACAATTACTCCGCGATTCACTAAAAGTGTTTGGTGGAGGGTGCATTGCACCTATCAGGAAAGGTAATGGTTTGGATGGGATATACGGGATATGGCAGGTGCGGAGGTCTTAAGAATCATTTAACAATTTTCTCATGTATAAAACCTTGAGTGAACACAGCACATCTCAGATTGTGTATTAATTTTAATGCTCCTGTCAACTTGCTGCCTTTTAACTCTCTCTTTGTTGCTTCCTGAAACACATGCACAATTCTATCCAGCCTACTAGCCCAATCCGCAACCATTTCGCCAGTCTGCTGTCGACTTGCAAACATGCTAATAGCATAATAATCTGCCGATAATTTTCCACCAATATTGCACTGTCATCCTTCCACTCTTTCACTTTTTCTTGTACGAGAATCTGTTGTCTGGCTTGCCCTCGAATACATGATTTGACAATCAGTCAGGCTGAATGCCGTATCTCAATCATCCAAAAATTTATCTAGTTCTCCTTTTTCACCACAAGAGGTGTTTGGAATTAATTTTAAGGCTTCTACCAAGCTCAGTTTTGATTTATCCCTTTTTACGTCGCTTTTTGAGGAGTCCTTGACTCCTGCACTGTTAGGCATTGCTGCAATCTTGCTTACTCACTCGTTTCTGCTGAGCTGCTGCTGCGCCAACCCTGCTTCTGCAACTGCTGTGCCTGTGTTAGCCTGAATCCATTCCTTCAATACTGCAATAACAGCAATTGCTTCGCAGATTCTGAAACACTGTTATAACTAGAGGTATTTTCTGGCGTACAAATTCTTACTTATCTTATTCTCCCTTAATCTCATTAGTTGTAACTTACTGGAGTATTTTCTACCCTCGTGCCCAATGCCTTATTGTTGGCTGATGCCACACCATGACACCATTCAATTTTCCCGTACTGTGGTGGACTGGCAAATCTTTTTTCTTCACACTGCCACTTCCCAAGAGGTACATAAATATGTGGGTAAACCACTATGTCATGTGAGCAGTATAATACATAAATGATACTCCAGCACAGTCTTACAATATTCACATTTATTACAAAGGTACATAATTGTCTCTATTACTCCAAATAATTCCTTCAGTTCCCTTCTATACTATAAAGTCCATTGCAACTAATGTCAGAGCCCATTATTATGTTAACTGCCATAATATTCAAATCCCTTTTTTACATTTCCAAATTAGTTATCTCCCAGATGCTTTGCTGGTATCATTGTCCTGATGATTAAGCTGCCATCTCTCTTCGCCTGACTGTCTCTAACTGCGCTCAACTCCAGGACCCCTTAAGTCCAGAGCCGCTCTGATGATTCTAAGCTAGTTTGGCCATCTGACCAAGTTCGACATCCTTCTTGCCTCTGCACTTGGGTTTTATTCGACTACCTCCCACTTTCTTCTGAGGGTGGGGAAGCTTTTCAACCAATGACTGTCTCCTGTGTCTTCCCATCCTTTCCAAATGACGTTGTTGCTCTGATTTAATCGCTGATTGCCTGACCTACTCAAGCTGTTTTTCACCCTACTCACCACATTCCTCTGACAGAGTTTGTTTCTTTTAACTGTTGCAATTGACCTGCTTGAGGTTAGCATTGTGTGAAATCACAGCTGCCTTAATATTTTACCAAAAAAACCTGTGGGCCACTACGCATGGGGAAAGCAAATCTATCTAAGTTTGTGTACACCATATTGAGCAAGTGACCCTGAGTGATGGTGAATGTAAGTCAAATTGAGAATTTAAAGCATTTAAAATAAAAAGACAAATCATTCATGATGGATATCTTGGTGATAAATTGTACCTTTTGTGTTTCTAGTTATTTTTGTTGCCTCAATTATGTTTTGGAGCAATTTTTAACAAGAAATCTCCTCCCGTTGCACAGCTTTGGTTGGTCAATTTGTGCAGAAAAATTAAAGGAGAGCCAGTTTTTAATTTTACAAATGGTTCCATTGCATTGAGAAAATTCTGTTGGATAAATAAAGCTTGATTGACATCAACCACCGTGTTGATGGATTTTTAGGTGGTATAACTGGAGAAATAGAGACATAGCAGTCCCAAAACACTGTTCAAAATAATTACCTTTCAGGAGGAAGTATGTCGAAGTCAAAGTGTGATGAAAAAGTTCCACCATCAGTGGTTCAAACTGCTGTCTGAGCAACTCCACTGTATCAGTCAGAGGGACCCTAGCAAAAACCACATCAAAACTTACCATTAGGTCTTTCAGCGTGCCAACAAATTCCAACGAAATCTGTATATGTTGAGCGCATCTTCCCACAAATGGACTCAGAACTATGGAGAAATGTTTAGCCAGTGATTACATTGGTGATCCAATGGCACTCACTATACATCACAATGGGACTTCCTCTTTGTGTACTTTAGGCAGCCCATACATCCTGGAAGGTATTGGAACTATGGGCTGAAGTCATTTGATGATTTCAAGTGTAAGAACTGATGCTTCTGAATACTGACTACTGATGATGTTGGATCTCTTGTACACTTCGTCTTCCATAATGATATTGATTTTCCGCCTGTAGTCATCTGTTGTCATGACAATAGTGGAGTTCGCTGTATCTGCAGAAAAAGTGATAATGTCCTTTTTCTCCCATTATTTCTGAAGTACTCTCCATTCTGACACAGATATATGCCTCTTGACAGGATGTGGCATGTTTCTTGTCTGATTTCTTCCACAGAGTGATTTGGTCACTATGGGTTCACCACTTTTTCCAGTGACAGCAAATATGTTCATGAAACATTTTGTGGACATGGCACTGAAAAGTGAAGAACTGCGACTGTCTTGCTCTTATAGATATGTTGATATGACCTCATGGAAGAGAAAAATTGGACAATTTCCTTAAATAACTGAATGGAATAAATTATAGAATCAAATTTATGATGAAAGTGGGACAGAAGGTTGCCTGCCATTTCTAGACATTTTAGTAGGAAGGATTTCAGATGGCATTTTATGACTCGAGGTGTATAGGAAACCAACCAGACTTACCTATACCTCAGTGCACAGAGCTATCATCATCCTCCTCAGTGCAGTTCAGTATTATCAAACCTAGTGCATCAGGCCAGAGACATCTGCAACACAGAAACTTTCTGGTGGAACTAAACCATTTGCAGTGTACATTCCACATGAATGGATATAATGAAGCACAAATCAACAGTGCTTTACACAAGAAAAACTAGAGAAAGACAGGAAAACAATAGCAGATCAACATGTGTTTTTAAAGTACTCTGGAGCAACTTCAGCAAAACTCACCAGATTGTTAGGCAAAGCTGGAATTAAGATTTTATTCCATCCATCAAGGGACAGAAGGGAGTTACTGTATTGTACAAAGGATAGTTTGGGTCTTAGACATCCTGGCTTATGTTCCATCCCATGTGAATGGATGCAACAGTATATCAGGCTGATAATATGCTCTGTGTCCCAGTGTTGTGTTCATCTGGGACATATTATGGAGTTGTTGGTTAGATTCGCACAGCATTGAAGAAAGACACAGGTTTGACTTCGAGGTGACAAAAATACTAATCCGCGCAAAAGAATATTAGGATCGTTTGATTAAGGAGGCCATGGAGACTTGTCTTACGGAAGACATCGTAAACAGGGATATGGGATATCAACTCAGTGTGGCATGGAACCCTGTTGTAGATCAGTTAAGAATGCAGACATAGGCATCAAGATCATCACAGATTACAATCTGACTTCCAGTTGGCCCCTTCCACCGCGTGTACCCCCACCACACCTCTCGCCCCACCGCCAAGCTTGCCCCACCATGTTTCCAACCCCACCACTTCTACACCAATAGGCCCTCCGTGCATGTGACTGTGATACCATCGGCAATGGTTACCATCGAGGGATTTATATGGACAGACTCTCCGGGAGCCTGACACTTCGATGGAGTTGGAGACCGGCTTCAGAATGTCACTTCAAATTGATGTGCTTGCCGGTGGGAGGCCCAAGAATATTTTAAACCCATGGAATTATTTTGGAAAACTGAAATCAGGATGGCCAGATGGAGATATGGACCTGAGAATGGAGAGGTAAAGATTGTTAAATATGGGAAGGAGATATTGGTTTACTAAGGTGGAAATTCATTCTTAATGAGATCCATAATTGGCAAAGAGGGTCATCCTGGATTAACAGGCTTATGGATATTGAGAAGCAGGGTTAAATGGATTTTCAAGCTTTTAGAGGGAACATACGCCCATTGATCCCTATTAATTTTTGGATCACCATATGGTCAGTTAATGTGGGAAGATAGATTGGGGAGCAGCAGGTATTCCTACCTGATAATTGATAAAGTGCTTCACTCAGGTAATCACTGTGATTCATAAGCATTGTATCAGTGCCCCTGTCTACTAATAGGATAATTATGTTAGAGTTGGAGTAAAGTTCTTTCATGATGTAAGTCTAAGAAGGGATAAGATAAAAGGTATGTTAGATAAGGATTTCAGGAAACTGGTGGATATCTATCAGTCTAGCCACTAATCAGCTACCAATAGCCATTAATCTCACCACTAATCAGTTTCTGGGTTCTTACTGTGGAATAAAGTTCATCATAAGATGTGTAAAATGCATCTTGCTGTGGCCATTTCTTCCAACCTTATAACTGGTTAAAGCTTTCTCATCATAGCGCTTACAGCCTGTGTAACCTTAAATGATACGTAAAAGTTAACCTGTATGTGGTTTCTTACATAGGTGTCATGGGAGCAAATTCCCAGTAAGAATGAATGATCATATGAAAATGGTATTATCTCAGTTTCCAAATCAGCCAGCGGCTCCTGATGCCACTGTGCATGATATAAATAGTTTGAAATCCTGCTTTATCATTTAAGCCTTCAGATTCTGCACCAACAGCAACAGCCCCTCTTAGTTCCAACTGTGGAAACTTGCTTCCCAATAAAAGTGTGTTCCACACTATCATTAAGATAATACCAAATTAATTCCTTTTTGTTCTTTTCCCACTTGTTCCCTCCTCTTACTAACTTTATCCCATCTATGTTAATTAGGAACCACCAGTCAGCAGAAGTGATTTTTTTTTTAATTCACATATTTCTGAATTACTCCCACTTTTCCTCTTATTGCAAGCACTATAGACTATGTAGACACTACCTAATTGTTTGTACAGGGAGCTAGTATGAAAGTATGAATCAAGAGGACAGTGTGTGGAGAGTGAAGGTCGGCCCACTATAGTTAGAACCAGATTTATTAGACTGGGAGCATTTAACTTAAGAATGGAATGTTTGTGCTGCCATCTTGTTTCAATGTTGGTTGTGGTTATGGTTAATAAGATGTTTGACACCTAAATAAATAAACTATTGGTTCTCAGTACTGGAGTATATGTCTAATCTTCTTTTGATACAAACTTCGGCTTGCTCATTTGTTTACCAGCAAACATTGCAACCATTATAATACTTACATACTTGCTATAAAAATATACATTGTAGCTTTTGTAACTCAGTTCTTTTTATTTATCTTATATTCTTTAAACAATTCCTCCAATAACAATTTGACAATGTAAAAAATTTGCACAACATTCTGATTAGCAAGTTGTGAAGGTCCCCTTTTCACACAGGATCGATTATTTAAGTTTCTTTCCAGCAACTAATCAAATGAATGTTATACCCTTCTTTTCCTCTTCTTTCAACTTAAATTCAAACTGTATATTTATTTCTTTAATACTGTTAACAATGCCAACCTATACAATATCTTACAACGATGACTCACCTCCAAGGGTACTAACTTTCTTACTGTTGGGATCAAAGCAAATAATTTATATTTTATCTGCTACTCTTTCCCTGGTAATTATTTACACATTATTTTTCCTAATTATACTTATACAAACTGTCTCCATGTATTTGCTATTTTTTCGTTTCGCAAATGAACTCATATTTTATTGTGTCAGAACAGACACTTTGAAACTCTCAAATAACAAAATCATTATTCCACTATTAACCATTAATTAAGAACTTAATATTACAGCTATTCTTTATAAAATTGTGTTTCCATCCAAATATGTGGAGCTCTCACAACAATCTCTTGCCAATACCATTATAAAGGCTTATTATATTATATGACTGTGTCACATGTAACTTATATTCCATAAAATGTTTTTTTGGTTAGGGGTGAAATGTGTTGTTTAGGAGCCATAGATTGGAGGCCGTCTCAGCTTTTGTGTCTAGATGATTGCGAGAAACCACCTAAAAACTATAATAAGGATGGGGTGCAAGACTGGCTCCATTGTACTTCTCAGATCCACTACATAAACCAAAAATTAAAATGTTTCGTGTTTGTTTGTGTCTATTTAGTTTATCATGTTATATATCCATTATCTTACCTAAAAAATTCAGCAGGAGGCCTATTACTTATTGTGCACATAGCGGATAACTTTATAATTGTTTTCAATAGTAAAACACTTTTTCATGTTAGAAAATAACCTCGGTTAAATGTTCATTATCTTGCTAAAACCATTTAGAAGGGGGCAATCTCATACAATTGTATAGTAAAGAACTTTTATATTGATTTTCTTAACAAGAAAGCACATTTTAAATCAATTCTAAAACATTTTTGTAAAAGACATAATACTCAAATAAGGTTGTTTTTCAGTCATGATGAATTTTGTTGCATTCATTCCACTAAGAAAGCAGAGAATAACAATCACCTTAAGGTGGTTTTGTGTGCTTTTAAAATTTATATAAGGAGATATTTCAAATCAAAATAATTCGATCTTTTTAGAAAAAAGAGCTAGAAAAGATTAAAGTATGCTTAAACGAAGAGAAAAAATCAGTTAGTAATTAACATATTACAGTTCAGAGCGAACTTGAAATTTAAAGTAAGAAAAACGAAATTTAGTGTTATAATGTGATAGCATCACCATGTGTGACTTTAGGAAATTAATATCTCTTAAATGAGAATAATGATTAGAAGAGTTATCATAACCAAAAAGATTGGGAATAAATTAAACTATTGACATATTAAAATTTGGGAAAATCCGAGTAAAATTAGTGTTCCACAGGAGTGGTTTTTTTTTCTAATTTACTAAAGAATAGTGTTTCCCCGTGGGAACACCATTATTCTATGGCAATTCAGCAATAGATAAGCCCAGTCTATAAAAAGCCTACCAGTACAAGCAGTTTGTAAGAATTTTCAAACAGTTTTACGGTGCAGGCAGTCTTTGAACAGTTTCAGGAGTAGTCCTTGAGAAATAGTTTTGAAGTACATGTCCGCAGCGCGAGGTAAAATTCAAAATGTAACTACTGAAAGTTTAACTATCTCACCTCGGAACAAGTTCATGGATTTTCTCATTCACTTTAAGGAAACTTTAAGATAACCTCAGTGAAAGAACTTCTTTACGATAGTTTAAGAAGTCAACAGAAGCAGTGTTTGAAAATTACTTTGAAGGTCACTCTAGTTGTGGGGTTGCAAATGGAAAATATTTTTGCAAGAGTGAATGCTGCATCGGTATAGCGCCTGGGAGGATAACCTGCATCTTCATATGTGATTTTGAAGTTTGATTTGCCTTAAATGTTTTCAACTAGTTTAATCTGATACCAGCTTTAACTTCATAAAACTCTCAGAATATATTTAAATTTGTAATTACAGTGGGCAGCCGGTTTAAAGAACTTTAGAATCTTCGAGAACAGTATCAGTTATACAGGCAACACAATCAAGCAAATGCGAATGTTGCATTACCCCAATGAACATTTGGTCGTTACAATCACCACTCTCTGCCATTGTTTATGATAAGCATTGGTTTATCTCCCAACAACTCAGTACCGGATTAGCCGCATAGTAAGAGTTAGCTAACGCTACGGGCGCTGCGACTTCCTGGGGCCCGCCTAGGATTCAGAAGGGTGACCCTTTTTTTTCCTATACGTCTATACGTCTACCATTGCCCCACATGGCAAAAACCAAGAGCCCCTTCTTCACATTTGCTGTGGTCCCCGTGCTGTTTTAATCCAGCACTGAAAGAACTCACTTTGTTGTGAGATTAAAGAGTTTCATGCTGCCGAGTAGTGATAAAAAGAATTCTTGAGATCTTAGCCACATTGTACCCTCGAAACCTAGCAGGAGTGAACATTTTTATGTGATTGTAAGTTCAAGAACTTATTTTGTCCTTTGTTTTAATTATATGTTACATTGTTTTAATGTTCCATGATATGTCACTTTTCTTTGGAGTAGACAGAAGTAAACTTGGAAAGCTTTTGACTTCCCTTAATACCTGCTTTCTGTATTTATTTTTTTTTTTTTTTTTTTTTTGCCAACTCATGATTTCTTTCTTAATTTTATATAGTAATTTTCTATCTTTATCATATTAATAATGTATAGTCTAACACAGGACGGTTTTGTTAGGATGTGTTGTGTTTATTGTTTCAGCCAGAAATAGAACTATTTCTGCTAGCTATGGCATTATGTCATACCGTACAGGTGCTTTCATCTGCAAGAGGAACAAATAACAATGATGCACAAGTTGACACTGATCCATTAAGAGATTATCAAGCATCCAGCCCAGATGAAAAGGCTCTTGTTTCAGCTAGTGCTAGGTGGGTAAAAACATTTAACGACTGAGAGGCGGCAATTTTTGGGACTTAATATTTTTGTTTGCATTTACACTACCACGCATTATTTTTGTAACAGTGACAATTAAAATGCTGTTAGACAGTGAAAGTAAACCTGTCGCTCCCCACAAATGAACATAAAATTGTAAATTATGTACATGATTTTGTGTTTGTAATAGCTCTCCTGTCTTCACCTGTGGTTAGTGATGGATTTAACATCCCTATCCTTCCTGGTGTAAATTGTTTTTAGTTATCTGCAGCAAATGGTGAAGTGATTCCTTTCACATTTTTCCATAAAATATAATCCTATGACATTGTGGACTTGTATTACCAGAAGCAAATGGGTGGATATGTTGCTAAGATTTCTGTTATAAATGATTTTTATGCATTTGTAAAGTTTTTTCATACATATTTGTATTCTAGCTGCAAAAGGTAACATTTGTTTTTGAATTTCTAAGAAAATATTATTTTCCATCAATAAAGATATCTATTATCACAAT
Organism: Vandiemenella viatica; assembly: GCA_031002005.1. NCBI lineage: Eukaryota > Metazoa > Arthropoda > Insecta > Orthoptera > Morabidae > Vandiemenella > Vandiemenella viatica. The sequence continues at coordinate 18,517 of JARYHS010004574.1, forward strand.
TAATATGATGCTAGCTAATATAATATAATACAATATTTAATTAAATTGCAATGGAGCTCATGCTCCGGTGGTCTCCTTTCCTGCACCCACCTCTACAAATTTTAGCTTTAAATTCTTTCAAAGTTTTTGGTAAAGTATTCATCATTTCCCTTGTTAACTTATTCCAATCCCTGACACCCTTACCCAAAAAAGAGAATCTTCCTACACCCTTGTGTCTGAAATCGAGTGCCAGCTTATGGTCATGGTTATCTTTTCCCTTCCATGCATTACTTTTAATTCCTACACCAATTTTTTCCATGCCTCATCACCAATATACAACTTGTACACTCCCATGACCATCTTCACCCTCCTCCTGTCTTCCAATGAATCCCATTCCAGCTCTTTTATCATATCTTCTACTGATTGCATTCTGTGGTAATTTCCGGAAGCAAATCTAGCAGCCTTTTTTGCACCCTCTCCAACTCCTGTATTTGATACACAAAATGTGGGTCCCATACTACACTACAATATTCAAGTAATGGTCTGACCAAAGTTTTTTAACCCAATTCCTTTAATTCTCTCATACATCCCCTCATCACTCTCCCCAACAAGTGCAGAATTTTTAAACCTTTTCCTACTACCTAACCAATGTGTCCTGCCCAGTTAGCTTGTTATCAAATGTAATGCCAAGATATTTACATTTCAAGTCTTCAACATGCAATTCCTATGACATTAAGACATTGAAATATAAATATCTTGGCATTACTTTTGATAACAAGCTTAACTGGGCTGGACACATTGGACAGGTGGTAGGAAAAGGTTTCAAAGTTCTGCACTTGTTGGAGAGAGTGATCAGGGAATGTACGGGAAAAGTAAAGGAATTGGGTTACAAAACTTTGGTCAGACCATTGCTCGAATATGGTAGTGTAGTATGGAACCCCACTTTACGTATCAAATACAGGAGTTGGAGAGGGTGCAAAGAAGGGCTGCTAGATTTGTTTCTGGAAATTACACAGAATGCAATCAGTAAAGATATGATAAAAGAGCTGGAATGGGATTCATTGGAAGACAGGAGGAGGGTGAAGATGGTCATGGGAGTGTACAAGTTGATATTGGTGATGAGGCATGGAAATAAATTGGTGTAGGAATTAAAAGTAATGCATGGAAGGGAAAAGATAACCATGACCATAAGCTGGCACTCGATTTCAGACACAAGGGTGTAGGAAGATTCTCTTTTTTGGGTAAGGGTGTCAGGGATTGGAATAAGTTAACAAGGGAAATGATGAATACTTTACCAAAAACTTTGAAAGAATTTAAAGCTAAAATTTGTAGAGGTGGGTGCAGGAAAGGAGACCACCGGAGCATGAGCTCCATTGCAATTTAATTAAATATTGTATTATATTATATTAGCTAGCATCATATTAATTGTGATAATAGATATCTTTATTGATGGAAAATAATATTTTCTTAGAAATTCAAAAAACAAATGTTACCTTTTGCAGCTAGAATACAAATATGTATGAAAAAACTTTACAAATGCATAAAAATCATTTATAACAGAAATCTTAGCAACATATCCACCCATTTGCTTCTGGTAATACAAGTCCACAATGTCATAGGATTATATTTTATGGAAAAATGTGAAAGGAATCACTTCACCATTGCTGCAGATAACTAAAAACATTTACACCAGGAAGGATAGGGATGTTAAATCCATCACTAACCACAGGTGAAGACAGGAGAGCTATTACAAACACAAAATCATGTACATAATTTACAATTTTATGTTCATTGTGTGGGGAGCGACAGGTTTACTTTCACTGTCTAACAGCATTTTAATTGTCACTGTTACAAAATAATGCGTGGTAGTGTAAATGCAAAAAAAATATTAAGTCCCAAAAATTGCCGCCTCTCAGTCGTTAAATGTTTTTACCCACCTAGCACTAGCTGAAACAAGAGCCTTTTCATCTGGGCTGGATGCTTGATAATCTCTTAATGGATCAGTGTCAACTTGTGCATCATTGTTATTTGTTCCTCTTGCAGATGAAAGCACCTGTACGGTATGACATAATGCCATAGCTAGCAGAAATAGTTTCTATTTCTGGCTGAAACAATAAACACAACACATCCTAACAAAACCGTCCTGTGTTAGACTATACATTATTAATATGATAAAGATAGAAAATTACTATATAAAATTAAGAAAGAAATCATGAGTTGGCAAAAAAAAAAAAAAAAAAAAAAAAAAAAAAACAGAAAGCAGGTATTAAGGGAAGTCAAAAGCTTTCCAAGTTTACTTCTGTCTACTCCAAAGAAAAGTGACATATCATGGAACATTAAAACAATGTAACATATAATTAAAACAAAGGACAAAATAAGTTCTTGAACTTACAATCACATAAAAATGTTCACTCCTGCTAGGTTTCGAGGGTACAATGTGGCTAAGATCTCAAGAATTCTTTTATCACTACTCGGCAGCATGAAACTCTTAATCTCACAACAAAGTGAGTTCTTTCAGTGCTGGATTAAAACAGCACGGGGACCACAGCAAATGTGAAGAAGGGGCTCTTGGTTTTTGCCATGTGGGGCAATGGTAGACGTATAGACGTATAGGAAAAAAAAGGGTCACCCTTCTGAATCCTAGGCGGGCCCCAGGAAGTCGCAGCGCCCGTAGCGTTAGCTAACTCTTACTATGCGGCTAATCCGGTACTGAGTTGTTGGGAGATAAACCAATGCTTATCATAAACAATGGCAGAGAGTGGTGATTGTAACGACCAAATGTTCATTGGGGTAATGCAACATTCGCATTTGCTTGATTGTGTTGCCTGTATAACTGATACTGTTCTCGAAGATTCTAAAGTTCTTTAAACCGGCTGCCCACTGTAATTACAAATTTAAATATATTCTGAGAGTTTTATGAAGTTAAAGCTGGTATCAGATTAAACTAGTTGAAAACATTTAAGGCAAATCAAACTTCAAAATCACATATGAAGATGCAGGTTATCCTCCCAGGCGCTATACCGATGCAGCATTCACTCTTGCAAAATATTTTCCATTTGCAACCCACAACTAGAGTGACCTTCAAAGTAATTTTCAAACACTGCTTCTGTTGACTTCTTAAACTATCGTAAAGAAGTTCTTTCACTGAGGTTATCTTAAAGTTTCCTTAAAGTGAATGAGAAAATCCATGAACTTGTTCCGAGGTGAGATAGTTAAACTTTCAGTAGTTACATTTTGAATTTACCTCGCGCTGACATGTACTTCAAACTGTTTCTCAAGACTACTCCTGAAACTGTTCAAGACTGCCTGCACCGTAAAACTGTTTGAAAATTCTTACAAACTGCTTGCACTGGTAGGCTTTTTATAGACTGGGCTTATCTATTGCTGAATTGCCATAGAATAATGGTGTTTTCCCACGGGGAAACACTATTCTTTAGTAAATTAGAAAAAAAACCACTCCTGTGGAACACTAATTTTACTCGGATTTTCCCAAAATTTTAATATGTCATAGTTTAATTTATTCCCAATCTTTTTGGTTATGATAACTCTTCTAATCATTATTCTCATTTAAGAGATATTAATTTCTAAAAGTCACACATGGTGATGCTATCACATTATAACACTAAATTTCGTTTTTCTTACTTTAAATTTCAAGTTCGCTCTGAACTGTAATATGTTAATTACTAACTGATTTTTTCTCTTTCGTTTAAGCATACTTTAATCTTTCTAGCTCTTTTTTCTAAAAAGATCGAATTATTTTGATTTGAAATATCTCCTTATATAAATTTTAAAAGCACACAAAAACCACCTTAAGGTGATTGTTATTCTCTGCTTTCTTAGTGGAAATGAATGCAACAAAATTCATCATGACTGAAAAACAACCTTATTTGAGTATTATGTCTTTTACAAAAATGTTTTAGAATTGATTTAAAATGTGCTTTCTTGTTAAGAAAATCAATATAAAAGTTCTTTACTATACAATTGTATGAGATTGCCCCCTTCTAAATGGTTTTAGCAAGATAATGAACATTTAACGAGGTTATTTTCTAACATGAAAAGTGTTTTACTATTGAAAACAATTATAAAAGTTATCCGCTATGTGCACAATAAGTAATAGGCCTCCTGCTGAATTTTTTAGGTAAGATAATGGATATATAACATGATAAACTAAATAGACAAACAAACACGAAACATTTTAATTTTTGGTTATGTAGTGGATCTGAGAAGTACAATGGAGCCAGTCTTGCACCCCATCCTTATTATAGTTTTTAGGTGGTTTCTCGCAATCATCTAGACAAAAGCTGAGACGGCCTCCAATCTATGGCTCCTAAACAACACATTTCACCCCTAACCAAAAAAACATTTTATGGAATATAAGTTACATGTGACACAGTCATATAATATAATAAGCCTTTATAATGGTATTGGCAAGAGATTTTGTGAGAGCTCCACATATTTGGATGGAAACACAATTTTATAAAGAATAGCTGTAATATTAAGTTCTTAATTAATGGTTAATAGTGGAATAATGATTTTGTTATTTGAGAGTTTCAAAGTGTCTGTTCTGACACAATAAAATATGAGTTCATTTGCGAAACGAAAAAATAGCAAATACATGGAGACAGTTTGTATAAGTATAATTAGGAAAAATAATGTGTAAATAATTACCAGGGAAAAGAGTAGCAGATAAAATATAAATTATTTGCTTTGATCCCACAGTAAGAAAGTTAGTACCCTTGGAGGTGAGTCATCGTTGTAAGATATTGTGTAGGTTGGCATTGTTAACAGTATTAAAGAAATAAATATACAGTTTGAATTTAAGTTGAAAGAAGAGGAAAAGAAGGGTATAACATTCATTTGATTAGTTGCTGGAAAGAAACTTAAATAATCGATCCTGTGTGAAAAGGGGACCTTCACAACTTGCTAATCAGAATGTTGTGCAAATTTTTTACATTGTCAAATTGTTATTGGTATTGGAGGAATTGTTTAAAGAATATAAGATAAATAAAAAGAACTGAGTTACAAAAGCTACAATGTATATTTTTATAGCAAGTATTTAAGTATTATAATGGTTGCAATGTTTGCTGGTAAACAAATGAGCAAGCCGAAGTTTGTATCAAAAGAAGATTAGACATATACTCCAGTACTGAGAACCAATAGTTTATTTATTTAGGTGTCAAACATCTTATTAACCATAACCACAACCAACATTGAAACAAGATGGCAGCACAAACATTCCATTCTTAAGTTAAATGCTCCCAGTCTAATAAATCTGGTTCTAACTATAGTGGGCCGACCTTCACTCTCCACACACTGTCCTCTTGATTCATACTTTCATACTAGCTCCCTGTACAAACAATTAGGTAGTGTCTACATAGTCTATAGTGCTTGCAATAAGAGGAAAAGTGGGAGTAATTCAGAAATATGTGAATTAAAAAAAAATCACTTCTGCTGACTGGTGGTTCCTAATTAACATAGATGGGATAAAGTTAGTAAGAGGAGGGAACAAGTGGGAAAAGAACAAAAAGGAATTAATTTGGTATTATCTTAATGATAGTGTGGAACACACTTTTATTGGGAAGCAAGTTTCCACAGTTGGAACTAAGAGGGGCTGTTGCTGTTGGTGCAGAATCTGAAGGCTTAAATGATAAAGCAGGATTTCAAACTATTTATATCATGCACAGTGGCATCAGGAGCCGCTGGCTGATTTGGAAACTGAGATAATACCATTTTCATATGATCATTCATTCTTACTGGGAATTTGCTCCCATGACACCTATGTAAGAAACCACATACAGGTTAACGTTACGTATCATTTAAGGTTACACAGGCTGTAAGCGCTATGATGAGAAAGCTTTAACCAGTTATAAGGTTGGAGGAAATGGCCACAGCAAGATGCATTTTACACATCTTATGATGAACTTTATTCCACAGTAAGAACCCAGAAACTGATTAGTGGTGAGATTAATGGCTATTGGTAGCTGATTAGTGGCTAGACTGATAGATATCCACCAGTTTCCTGAAATCCTTATCTAACATACCTTTTATCTTATCCCTTCTTAGACTTACGTCATGAAAGAACTTTACTCCAACTCTAACATAATTATCCTATTAGTAGACAGGGGCACTGATACAATGCTTATGAATCACAGTGATTACCTGAGTGAAGCACTTTATCAATTATCAGGTAGGAATACCTGCTGCTCCCCAATCTATCTTCCCACATTAACTGACCATATGGTGATCCAAAAATTAATAGGGATCAATGGGCGTATGTTCCCTCTAAAAGCTTGAAAATCCATTTAACCCTGCTTCTCAATATCCATAAGCCTGTTAATCCAGGATGACCCTCTTTGCCAATTATGGATCTCATTAAGAATGAATTTCCACCTTAGTAAACCAATATCTCCTTCCCATATTTAACAATCTTTACCTCTCCATTCTCAGGTCCATATCTCCATCTGGCCATCCTGATTTCAGTTTTCCAAAATAATTCCATGGGTTTAAAATATTCTTGGGCCTCCCACCGGCAAGCACATCAATTTGAAGTGACATTCTGAAGCCGGTCTCCAACTCCATCGAAGTGTCAGGCTCCCGGAGAGTCTGTCCACATATAAATCCCTCGATGGTAACCATTGCCGATGGTATCACAGTCACATGCACGGAGGGCCTATTGGTGTAGAAGTGGTGGGGTTGGAAACATGGTGGGGCAAGCTTGGCGGTGGGGCGAGAGGTGTGGTGGGGGTACACGCGGTGGAAGGGGCCAACTGGAAGTCAGATTGTAATCTGTGATGATCTTGATGCCTATGTCTGCATTCTTAACTGATCTACAACAGGGTTCCATGCCACACTGAGTTGATATCCCATATCCCTGTTTACGATGTCTTCCGTAAGACAAGTCTCCATGGCCTCCTTAATCAAACGATCCTAATATTCTTTTGTGCGGATTAGTATTTTGTCACCTCGAAGTCAAACCTGTGTCTTTCTTCAATGCTGTGCGAATCTAACCAACACTCCATAATATGTCCCAGATGAACACAACACTGGGACACAGAGCATATTATCTGCCTGATATACTGTTGCATCCATTCACATGGGATGGAACATAAGCCAGGATGTCTAAGACCCAAACTATCCTTTGTACAATACAGTAACTCCCTTCTGTCCCTTGATGGATGGAATAAAAATCTTAATTCCAGCTTTGCCTAACAATCTGGTGAGTTTTGCTGAAAGTTGCTCCAGAGTACTTTAAAAACACATGTTGATCTGCTATTGTTTTCCTGTCTTTCTCTAGTTTTTCTTGTGTAAAGCACGTGATTTGTGCTCATTATATCCATTCATGTGGAATGTACACTGCAAATGGTTTAGTTCCACCAGAAAGTTTCTGTGTTGCAGATGTCTCTGCCTGATGCACTAGGTTTGATAATACTGAACTGCACTGAGGATGATGGATGATAGCTCTGTGCACTGAGATATAGGTAAGTCTGGTTGGTTTCCATACACCTCGAGTCATCTGAAATCCTTCCTACTAAAATGTCTAGAAATGGCAGGCAACCTTCGTCCCACTTTCATCATAAATTTGATTCTATAATTTATTCCATTCAGTTATTTAAGGAAATTGTCCAATTTTTCTCTTCCATGAGGTCATATCAACATATCTATAAGAGCAAGACAGTCGCAGTTCTTCACTTTTCAGTGCCATGTCCACAAAATGTTTCATGAACATATTTGCTGTCACTGGAAAAAGTGGTGAACCCATAGTGACCAATCACTCTGTGGAAGAAATCAGACAAGAAACATGCCACATCCTGTCAAGAGGCATATATCTGTGTCAGAATGGAGAGTACTTCAGAAATAATGGGAGAAAAAGGACATTATCACTTTTTCTGCAGATACAGCGAACTCCACTATTGTCATGACAACAGATGACTACAGGCGGAAAATCAATATCATTATGGAAGACGAAGTGTACAAGAGATCCAACATCATCAGTAGTCAGTATTCAGAAGCATCAGTTCTTACACTTGAAATCATCAAATGACTTCAGCCCATAGTTCCAATACCTTCCAGGATGTATGGGCTGCCTAAAGTACACAAAGAGGAAGTCCCATTGTGATGTATAGTGAGTGCCATTGGATCACCAATGTAATCACTGGCTAAACATTTCTCCATAGTTCTGAGTCCATTTGTGGGAAGATGCGCTCAACATATACAGATTTCGTTGGAATTTGTTGGCACGCTGAAAGAATGGTAAGTTTTGATGTGGTTTTTGCTAGGGTCCCTCTGACTGATACAGTGGAGTTGCTCAGACAGCAGTTTGAACCACTGATGGTGGAACTTTTTCATCACACTTTGACTTCGACATACTTCCTCCTGAAAGGTAATTATTTTGAACAGTGTTTTGGGACTGCTATGTCTCTATTTCTCCAGTTATACCACCTAAAAATCCATCAACACGGTGGTTGATGTCAATCAAGCTTTATTTATCCAACAGAATTTTCTCAATGCAATGGAACCATTTGTAAAATTAAAAACTGGCTCTCCTTTAATTTTTCTGCACAAATTGACCAACCAAAGCTGTGCAACGGGAGGAGATTTCTTGTTAAAAAATTGCTCCAAAACATAATTGAGGCAACAAAAATAACTAGAAACACAAAAGGTACAATTTATCACCAAGATATCCATCATGAATGATTTGTCTTTTTATTTTAAATGCTTTAAATTCTCAATTTGACTTACATTCACCATCACTCAGGGTCACTTGCTCAATATGGTGTACACAAACTTAGATAGATTTGCTTTCCCCATGCGTAGTGGCCCACAGGTTTTTTGGTAAAATATTAAGGCAGCTGTGATTTCACACAATGCTAACCTCAAGCAGGTCAATTGCAACAGTTAAAAGAAACAAACTCTGTCAGAGGAATGTGGTGAGTAGGGTGAAAAACAGCTTGAGTAGGTCAGGCAATCAGCGATTAAATCAGAGCAACAACGTCATTTGGAAAGGATGGGAAGACACAGGAGACAGTCATTGGTTGAAAAGCTTCCCCACCCTCAGAAGAAAGTGGGAGGTAGTCGAATAAAACCCAAGTGCAGAGGCAAGAAGGATGTCGAACTTGGTCAGATGGCCAAACTAGCTTAGAATCATCAGAGCGGCTCTGGACTTAAGGGGTCCTGGAGTTGAGCGCAGTTAGAGACAGTCAGGCGAAGAGAGATGGCAGCTTATCATCAGGACAATGATACCAGCAAAGCATCTGGGAGATAACTAATTTGGAAATGTAAAAAGGGATTTGAATATTATGGCAGTTAACATAATAATGGGCTCTGACATTAGTTGCAATGGACTTTATAGTATAGAAGGGAACTGAAGGAATTATTTGGAGTAATAGAGACAATTATGTACCTTTGTAATAAATGTGAATATTGTAAGACTGTGCTGGAGTATCATTTATGTATTATACTGCTCACATGACATAGTGGTTTACCCACATATTTATGTACCTCTTGGGAAGTGGCAGTGTGAAAGAAAAAAAGATTTGCCAGTCCACCACAGTACGGGAAAATTGAATGGTGTCATGGTGTGGCATCAGCCAACAATAAGGCATTGGGCACGAGGGTAGAAAATACTCCAGTAAGTTACAACTAATGAGATTAAGGGAGAATAAGATAAGTAAGAATTTGTACGCAGAAAATACCTCTAGTTATAACAGTGTTTCAGAATCTGCGAAGCAATTGCTGTTATTGCAGTATTGAAGGAATGGATTCAGGCTAACACAGGCACAGCAGTTGCAGAAGCAGGGTTGGCGCAGCAGCAGCTCAGCAGAAACGAGTGAGTAAGCAAGATTGCAGCAATGCCTAACAGTGCAGGAGTCAAGGACTCCTCAAAAAGCGACGTAAAAAGGGATAAATCAAAACTGAGCTTGGTAGAAGCCTTAAAATTAATTCCAAACACCTCTTGTGGTGAAAAAGGAGAACTAGATAAATTTTTGGATGATTGAGATACGGCATTCAGCCTGACTGATTGTCAAATCATGTATTCGAGGGCAAGCCAGACAACAGATTCTCGTACAAGAAAAAGTGAAAGAGTGGAAGGATGACAGTGCAATATTGGTGGAAAATTATCGGCAGATTATTATGCTATTAGCATGTTTGCAAGTCGACAGCAGACTGGCGAAATGGTTGCGGATTGGGCTAGTAGGCTGGATAGAATTGTGCATGTGTTTCAGGAAGCAACAAAGAGAGAGTTAAAAGGCAGCAAGTTGACAGGAGCATTAAAATTAATACACAATCTGAGATGTGCTGTGTTCACTCAAGGTTTTATACATGAGAAAATTGTTAAATGATTCTTAAGACCTCCGCACCTGCCATATCCCGTATATCCCATCCAAACCATTACCTTTCCTGATAGGTGCAATGCACCCTCCACCAAACACTTTTAGTGAATCGCGGAGTAATTGTAATAGTAGTAATAGTAATTATAGCTTTACAGGCTATGCCGCATCATTTATTGGATAATTTATCTAAGTTTTTGGCTGTTATACTGTTTATATTTATGTTCACATAGCAACCATCACCAAGCATCGCAGACGAAAAAGCCACTAATCTTCGTTGATCTTGTTCGAATTCCTTAAGATTTCTGCGGAGAGACATAAAGAACATATCTGCCACAGCAAATATAAAAACAGTGACAAATCTGCCGTCGTTCGCCATGCTATTGACACCGGGCATGAAATAAAATTTCAAGACACGAGGCTGCTGTGGAGAGAAGACCAGTGGTGGTCTTGACGTGTGAAAGAGGCAGCAGAAATCTTAAGGAATTCCAACTACATCAACGAAGATAGCAGCCTTTTCCTCTGCGATGCTTGGCAATGATTGCTATGTGAACATAAATATAAACAGTATCTCTGAAGAAGGCTTGAGTATAACAGCCAAAAGCTTAGATAAATTATTCAATAAATGACGCAGCATAGCCCGTAAAGCTATAATTCACAGAGAAAATTGTAGCATTTTAAGAGCGCAAGGAATGGATTTACAGTTAGTAGAAATTTTTTAGATCACAATGGCAGAAAAAACAGTAATTTTGTCAGCTAAAGAGAGCCGGCAACACCAAGGCAATGATCAAAGACAGAGGTAAACAGAGGAAGAAGTGAAGTTTAGAATTCTAGCAGGACGGCGGAATTTTTTTAATTGTGAGGAGGAAATGGTCATGACGCACGGCAGTGTGTGAAGAAGCCTGTTATAACTAGCGTGATAAGTACAAGGCGTATAAGTCACAATTTCTTGCTATCAACTTCTTTTACTATAAATTCATGTTTATCATCTGAATATTTGTGTTAATAGTATGAGTCGGTGCTGATTCATTTTTCCTAACAATTCAACACTGAAACTATTAGTATAAAATCAATTCACATTTTATACAGTCTGTAAAATGAGTACAATTCAAGTTATACAATAATAATGACTTATAATCCTTGTAATTATCATGATAGATAAGGGAAGTAGCACAACAGATGTGAGGAAAACTTTGTGTTAGCTCTATGTAACACAAGAGTGTATTTAGAGTGAAGATCTGTTTGTAAACAAGACTTTCTGAAAAATGTTTCAGGAAATCGTAGTATGTCGTGAAGCAAATGCATAAGCAAAGGAACAGATGAAGAAAGGCAGTACAAAAGTGACAAGTAATTCAGTATGTCAGATGATAATGTGTTTTAAGTTGTGAGAAATCAGGAGGTGATCATAATTTTTAGTTTGTTAACAGGAATAACAAGGCTAGGAAACAAGGCAACTAGTGAGCTGAATCAGCAGGCAGTAGCATTACATGAGTCAAGGTTTTGCTGACAGCAGACAACAAGCATGAGCAGGGCAAGCATGCAGTGCATCACAAGCGACCTTGAACAAGAGGGTGCGTGACAACTACGGTGATCGCAGCGGACAGCAGATACATGCATTGGAGCGCAGGCATGTGGTGCAAGAGTAAAGACAGTGGCATCGGAGAAATGGGGAGAAGAAGATCGCGAAAGAAGATGCTGATTGAAACCACACAAAAACAATAAATATTGTATACAAATACTTGTAACTTCAAGCACTTAATTGTAGAGATAAAAAACAAGGAAAAAACCCACAGAGTCCAGTAAGGGAGAGAGAGTGTGATAGATGTAAGTCTTAGTGGAACGGACATGTCAAAGGATACCAATCACTTACAACTGATAAAGGCAGGAGGGCGAGAAGAACACATAACAAACACAAATTGCATAATATTTTGGTAAGAAACTTAGTCATGTGAGAGGGGAGACATGTAGGAGTAGGAAAGATTTGAACACATTCCGACATGCCAAGGTGGAACACTAAGGGTGGCGGTGGAAGTACCAGTGGGTGGGGGAAGGGGAGGGAGGGGGAATGTGGAACAGCAATAAAAGTGGAACAAAAAAATCTCTGTGATAACTAGTTAGAAAAATTAAAAAGTATAATTTTGAATGGTTATAAGGGTAAATAAATAAAGTTAGAACTGTATATAAAATAAATAATGAAAAATGTATAAAAAAAAATATATATTGTGGTGACCCATGAGGTTTTCTTAGGGATTTATGCACACATGATTTCATATAATGTTACCAGAGCCAGATCAGTTACAATAGTAATGATAAACAGTTTCAGGCATCAGAATGTGATGATGCAGAAGGCAGTGCACAGCAGAGTAGTTCTTAGATTGTAGATCATGTATCGCTATCTTGGATCATCGAGGTTCTATCACCGGGGGCCATAATGGACTTGGAGAAGGCAGCCAGCAAGGAGGAGAGCAGTTGGCAGCCTGAGCAGTCTACACCTGCATCATCAGTACAACAAGTTGGGAATGATCCACAGTGGGAATGTTAAGTTGGAATGGAGTGAATCAATGGGAAGTTAATGGAAAGGAGAGCTCTGACATTTGTCACAAGGAATAACTGATTTTGTTGTAGCAAGAGGCTTAGGGAACACACGTCAGACAAGTGTGAGATTTGTTGGTTTGCTTGAGCGTTACGATAAACCCTGGATGTGGCATAACATCAGGCGTACAAATGCATCCTTGGAAAGGGTTCTCTGGCAGCCGGCTAATTCACACATTGGTTTGATTGATGTGGCCTGCATTGGTAGGGACAGTTATACTCGCCATGGACTCCATCTGAATGTCAGAGGTAAGAGGAAGCTTTCGCTTCTTATTGCTGATGAGGTCAGAGGATGCCAGGTGAGTGAAAGAGGTATTCCTGTGATAAATGGTGTTAAGTCGCGGCCTTTTTTAGGGTAAATAAAATAGATTTATTAAGATGTCTAAAGGAAATTAATGTCTCTGATGATCATAATTTGTTGAAATTAAAAATTCCAACTGATATACCAGTATGTAATAATAAAATAAACAATTCAAAGTCATTGCGTCAAAGTGTTCAGACCAGTATTTTCCACCAAAATATAAGAGGAATATTTAGTAAAACTGATGACATTACCTTAAGCCTAGAAGAGATTCAAAATTCCAGAAATTTTAATGTAGACGTTTTGTGTATATCTGAGCATCATTTGTCTGATACAGGAATATCTCAGCTGTCCATCCCAAATTATAAATTAAGCTCTCATTTCTGCAGATGTAAAATGGAGAAAGGGGGAGTTGCCATTTTTGTTAAAAATAATATTGAATGCAGTAGTGTAGTTGTAAGTAAGTATTGTATAGAACAACACTTTGAATGTTGTGTTACTAAACTAGAATATGATAAGGAAGAGCTGATAGTGATAGCAATTTACAGGGCCCCCTCAGGTAATTTCAGACTGTTTTTATCTCATTTAGAGTCTTTGCTACTAAGTTTTACAAATAGCAAACAAATAGTATTATGTGGAGATTTCAATGTTGACTTTCTGAATCACAGCAATGATAGATTAGATATGGAAGCCTTGATGTTGTCTTTTAACTTAACAGCACTTGTAAATTTTCCTACGAGAATACAAAATAATAGCAGGACTGCAATTGATAATTTTTTTATGGATATTTCTCAGTGCAGTAATTACAGCATACATCCAGTAATAAATGGTATCTCAGATCATGATGCCCAGCTATTATGTATCGAGTCCAGGAACACTGTTAAACAGATAAAGAAAAGCTGGGTTTATAGAAGAAATATTAGTGAAAATAATATAAAACACTTCATAGATACCTTAAACAATGAAAACTGGTTAGAAGTATATAATGCGCAGGGTGTTAATGCGAAATTTGATTCCTTTCTGAATATATTTCTAACACTTTTTGAAGGTAGTTTCAAAAAAAGGAAAATTCTCAACACTCCAAACAATGAACTGGGCATGGGATGGATAACAAAGGGTATTAGAATCTCTAGTAAAACAAAGAGGGACCTTTATTTAAAAATGAGAGAATCAGATAACTATGCGCTGAAAGTTCACTATAAACTTTATTCTAAAATACTAAGAAATGTAATAAGGAAGGCCAAGAACAGGTACATATCGGCGAAAATAGAAAATTCAGACAATAAAATGAGAACAATATGGAATATAATAAAGACTGAAACAGGAAAAACTGTAAATCACTCTAAAGACATAAAAATAGAACAAAATGGATATGTGTATAGCGAAGTAGGGGAAGTTTGTGAAATATTTAACAAACATTTTACGTCAGTAGTAGATAAATTAGGCATAGAAAAGCAATCCCCACATAGTGCTCTAAGGCTTCTTGAGACTGCTTTCCCAAATAGCTTTGTGGAGATGAAATTGCCACCAGTAACAGTCTCAGAAATAAATAAACTCATTAAACAATTAAAACCTAAAAATTCTTCCAGCTATGACAATATTTCAAGTAAATTACTGAAAAGATGTTCAGACTGTATCAGTCATGTACTTGCTCACATTTGTAATGAATCCTTAATACAAGGTGTTTTTCCCGATAGACTAAAATATGCTGTTGTAAAACCATTATTTAAAAAAGGAGAAGTAACATGTGTAGACAACTATCGTCCCATTTCATTACTTTCAACATTCTCAAAGGTTTTTGAAAAAGTCATGTATAGTAGAGTAATAAAACATGTTACACACTATAATATCCTAACTAATTCACAATTTGGGTTCAAAAAAGGATCATCCATAGAAATGGCTATATATTCATTTTTAAATAACACATTTGAGGAACTGAATAATAAAATGAATCCTGTAGGAATATTTTGTGATCTTGCAAAAGCATTTGACTGTGTAAATCATGAATTACTTTTGAAAAAAATGGAATACTATGGTATTTTTGGGACCGCAGGTAAATGGTTTAAATCATACATTGAAAGCCGAATGCAAAAAGTTTCAATTTTTGATTCTAAAATAAGTAAAGATGCTTCATCAGACTGGGAGAAAATAAAACATGGAATTCCACAAGGCTCTGTCTTAGGTCCCCTCCTCTTTCTGTTATACATCAATGACCTTCCTGGAAATTTATCCGACAAAGTTAAGAGTGTTTTATTTGCAGATGACACTAACCTGACTGTGCGTAAAACACCAAACAGTACTATAGAATTTAATGTAAATGAAGTACTTAGAGTAGTAGCAAATTGGTTTAAGGCAAATTCATTAAAATTAAATTTTGAAAAAACACATTATATTAGGTTTAAAAAAAAAACTATGCACAGCCAGATATATGTATAAACTATAAAAACAACACAATCTTAGAAACAGAGAGTATAAAATTTCTTGGTATTAAAATAGATCAGAAACTCTGTTGGCATGATCATATCACTACACTACTGGCAAAGTTAAGTAGTGCCACCTTCGCAATACGAACACTTTCTCTAACAGCAGATCTAGAATTAATGAAACAGGTGTACTCCTCATATTTTCATTCAGTAATGTCATATGGCATAATTTTTTGGGGAAACTCTTCACAAAGTAAAAAAGTTTTCATAGCACAGAAAAGAGCTATTAGGTTTCTGTGTAGGGTAAAACCAAGAACTTCTTGCAGACAACTCTTTAAGAAACTCAATATTCTTACAATGTATTCTCAGTATATATATTCTCTCATGAGCTTTGTCATAGAAAATTTTAACCTGTTTACACCTAATTCACAGGTACACAGTTTCAATACAAGAAACAGAAATAACTTGCATAAAACACAAACATCTCTGTCATTAGTACAAAGAGGAGTTAATTATTCTGGGATACATCTGTTTAATAAACTACCTAATCGTATAAAACAGCTTTCAGATAATAAAGATGTATTCAAACAAAAACTTAGAGATTATCTTATTGGCAACTCCTTCTACTCCATTCAAGAATTTGAAGAAAATAATTAATTGTACTCATTATGACGTTTGCAAAACTCAGTTGCAAAAATGTATGTTTATTATTATTTCTTGTATTTGTAAAATATGTATATATATATATTTACTATGATATGACTCATATTATGTGTATATGTATCAACAATGACATGTTTCACATCCCAGAGGTACTTCCTCAGCAGGGATCCATGGAACAAGATTGATAAATAAATAAATAAAAATGAGGTTAAAGAACAGCTTGTAAATAAATGCAAATGTATATACAGTGCTGGAATATCATTTATGTAAATTACTGCTCACATAACTTAAGAGTCTTACCTATATATTATATGTTCCTCTTGGGAAGTGGCAGAGCAGAAAAAAAGGAGATTCGCCAGTCCACCACAATATATATAACTAACTAAAAAATCAAAGATAGCAAATGAAAAGTTTAGTGTAGGTTAGGCCAGGGTTTCAAGGGTATGTTGGTAGGCAAGTTCCCATCTGTGGAGTTCTGAAGGTGGTGGTGGTGTTTGGAAAAACTAAACAGCTCTCATTGTGAAACAGGTGTTGAGGTAGAATCATGTGACTTGACATGAATTGACACTGGATGGTCTGGGTTGGAAGTACAAACTTTTTGCCTGTGGCAATTCATCCTGTACAACAGTTGTTGAGTGGTGAGACGGATGTAGGAAGCTGTGCAGTGGAGACAGAAGAGTTGGTAAATAGAGTGGAAGCATACATTGCATGTCCAATTATATGAAAGGATTCTCCTGTGACAGGATTAAAGTAAGTGGTGGTGGCTGCGTGCATGCTACAAACTATTTTTCAACTCCCAGATTTACCACCTGATATGTGGCACTTCCATGGGTACCCGCATGGCCCCATCCTATGCCAACCTCTCCATGGGCTGTATAGAGAAAAAATTTCTGGATAACTGCTCCCTCAGCCCCCTCGTGTGGTTCAGATACATACATGATATATTTATGATCTGGATTTACAGGGAAGACCACTTCCTAGATTTCCTCAGCTCATTCAATAACAGTCACTCCATCAGTCTAACCTTGTCATATTCCCACACCTAAGTAACCTTCCTTGACTTGTATTTCACCCTAAGACAAGGTGCCCTCAATACCTCTGTATGCATTAAAACCAACCAATTTACAATAATACCTTAACTTTAACAGTTGTCACCCCTTCCACACCAGACGTTCCCTCCCATACAGCCTTGCGATCCGTGGCAGACACATCTGTTCTGATCATGAATCAATTTCCAGTTATTCCAAAAAACTGTCCCAAGTCTTCGTTTCTGCCGATATCCCCAGGATCTCATGGGAAAACAAATCTTCAATACCATCGGCCATAACCATCATTCTGCACCTCCTAAAACTGACTGTGGACCAATACTTCATACCTAGTTCTTTTGTGGCCTGGAATCTTTCAACCAGATTCTCCACCACGGTCATGATTTCCTATGGTCTTCCCTGAAATGCATCTTCTTCTTCTCAAAACACTACCCACTGCTCCCCACTTGCTTCAGCAAACCACCAAATCTAAATAACATCTTGGTCCAAAAGTATTTATCTTCTGACCCTCCTTGACCTCCACAGGGATCTTTTCCCTGTAACAGACCCCTTTGTAAAACATGCAGCATGCACCCAGCCACCATCACTTACTCTAATCCTAACATAGTAAAATCCGTTCTTAAAATTGGACATGCTACATATGCTACCACTCATCATATTTACCAACCATTAATTTCTCCACTGCATTGCTTCCTACATTTGTCTCAGCACTAAACAATTACCTTACAAGATGAATAGCCACAGGCAAATGTTTATACTTCCAACCCAGACCATCCACTGCAACTCATGCCAAGTCAAATGATTCTACACGTGTTTCAGATTGAGAGCTGTTAGAGTTTTTCCAAACACCACCACCCCTTCAGAATTCCACAGATGGGAACTTGCCTACCAACATATCCTTGAAACCAGACACACTCCAGGCCTAAACCTATACTTAACCTGTCACTTACTATCATTCAGTTTTGTAGTCATTTATATATATATCATATATTTTTTTATATATATATTTCTAACTTTATTTATTTACCCCTATAACCAATCAAAATAAAATTATACTTTTTAATTTTTTTAACTAGTCGTCACAGATTATTATGTGCCATTTTTATCGCTGTTCCACATTATCCCCACTGCCAGCACTTCCACCACCACCCATGTGTTCTGTATTTGTTTCATTCATGTGGCAGGTCAGGACATGATCACATCTTTCCCCCTGCCATATGTCTTGCCTCATAGATGACTAAGGTTTCTTACCAAAATATTGTGCAATTTGTGTTTGTTTTTGGGTTTTTTACATGTTCATCTCGCCCTACTGCCTACATCTGTGGTAAGTAACTGGTTATTTCTCCCTATCCTACCTTATTTTTAGAGCCCAATGGCAGTTTCATTTCCATTATCCATATATCATAATAACTGAGATTCACAAGAATCCTTGACTAAAGCGATGTTGCAGACTTGCATACTAAAGCTCTTAACATATATTTCTGATTGCATATCAGTCTCTCCATTAATTTCCCTACCACTGATGTCAGACTGATTGGCCTATAGTTTTCAACTCTATTTGTCCCTTGTTTATGTACCTAGTACCACTTTCACACATTTCCAGTCCTCTGGTAAGTAGAAAGCATCTAGACCCAATTTAAATAATGTTTCAAGATAAGGTACAATGTCACACCCTGCTATCTTTAAGACATGCATAATAATATTATCTGCACCAGCCCCTTTATGACCTTTTTACCAGCTTTCTTAGTTCCTTCATGATATCCTCAGGATATATTTAAAATTTTCTTGTCTGCCCATTTTTAATTATGTGATTAATCTCATTCTCCAATTTACACCCTCCCATTTCTGAATCATTGTCCCTAATAGTTCACTAAATCTGTTACTTAAAATCTCTGCCTCAGTGACTTCTTCCATCTCATCTAAAATGATCTTAACACTCTCCTTTCCCATCAGTTTTCTAACATTGTGATGAAATTTCTAGATGCATTAGTCAGTGGTACCCTTCTGGCAGTAATACTCTTCATAAATCCATCTCCAGCCACATTTTATGCTATTACTAATTCCTAGTTTGGTTGTATCAAATAATCCCTATTACCCTGTTGTCTATTAACTCTGTTACATTCTCTCTTACCAACCTCTCTAGCTACCTCACCTGTAGTTTCTTTATTTTATGTTTTGAAATACATATTTCATCACCATTTTTTATTATCTCCTTCAATCCTTCCCACCCTGACTACTGTACTCATGCCATCATTCCATTTGCTGAAACTTTCACTAAAATAGTTCTTTAATTTTAAAATCCTTTTTATGATTGTACCTATTATTCCCTTCAATTTTTGCCATGGTTTACTGAATCCTCTGAGATTTCCACCAGAACTGCTTCATGATCACTTAATCCTTCAGTTAGTTGACAACCCACAAGCTTATCATTTGGCTGTAATACGAAGATATTCAGCCTGTTTTCCCCTACCACTTGAAGAAACCCTGCTTCCCTTATTAAAGTATTTGTAAATCTCTTTTTCCTTGCATTAGTAACCTTATTTCTACCCAGTTTACATTAGTC
>JARYHS010004578.1:0-11289 GCA_031002005.1 Vandiemenella viatica
TATTTCAATAAATTTTCTCTTAATGAATCATCCTTGTTTTTCAAAAAAACGTTATAATGGAGTCAAAAAAAGTCATAAAATCTTGTTAGACAGGTACCCTTTGACAGCCAACGAACTTCTGTGTGCAATAGCAAACGATTGAAATCCTCGTCATTTTCATCACAAAGTTTTCCAAATAATCTTCTACTGAGAGCATTGCTTCTGATCTTGTTAACTGCGGTAATTACATACTGTAGTGAGCAGTGCAGGCGATCACTTAGATTTTTTGCAACCAAATCGCGTCTGTGAATTGCACAATGCACGGCGACAACATTTGGTACTGCCTTTTTCAAATATGAAATCATCCTTCGGTATCGTCCAACCATTGCTGGAGCACCATCAGTAGCAAGGGACACGATATTATTCAGAGGTATACTTTTTTCTTCAAGATAATATTCAAAAACTTGAAATATAGATTTTCCTTTAGTATCAGTTTTTTATTTAATTTGCGAACAGTAATTCATGATAAATTTTTTCGCATTTAATGAAGCAAACGTACGCAATAAATAATGAATCATTGTTTGGTAAAGTAGATTCATCAAGCTGTAAAGAAAATTCGGCATTCTTCAAAAAATCAGTTAGAGAACTCTCCACGTCCTCCGACATTTAATTGATTCGTCTCTGTACTGTGTTATTGCTAAGTGGGATTCCTTAATAATATCAGATGTGGGCTTGTGCATTACAGTACGCAGAACCTCACTCACAGATAGCAGTATCTTTTTTGTTTTTTTTAACTGCTTAACGTCTCTTAACAGCGAGGTCTTTAGAGACGGAAAAGGATGGTGGACAAGGAATGGGAATTAGGCCATGGCCTTTTGAAGGAAGCATCCCGGCAATAGCCTGGAGTGATTTGGGAAACCATGTAAAACGCAAATCTGGATGCCCGGCCCGGACGGTAGATGGCAGTATCAATTCTTCCCCAATCGTATGTGGTTTTCCCGATTTAGCAATAAGCAAGGAAATGTAAGAGGCACGCAGGCAATCTGCGACTTATTTGGATGATACTGAAAACATACCAGCTAAAGATGGACATCTTGAATATTGTTCTTTGAGCATTTGAAGGTAAGATAAACTTTTATCTTTTCTGTCAGGGTGTATTTTGGTTATATGTTCTAAACGTGAAGGTTTCATAGCTTCATTTGAGAAAACGCACTGGCAAATCAGGCACATTAGTAATGTCTTGTTTGAGGGTGCCTCAATAAAATCATATTTCAAGTATTCGACATTGTACTGTCTACATTTTTTCTTTGAATGTGACATCTGTCAAAATAAAAATAAAATTTGATATTATCAGCATCACGTTATTCAATTAAATAGATTTACTATTACAATTTAATTAAATAAATTGAAATTTGTGTTCATTATTTCATGAATATTTTGCCACGAACAAATAAACTGTAAAAAAAATATTATTTATTTAAAATGTTTAAATAAAAATTTTAGAAGTATTTTTAAATTACATTACCACCGAGCCACTGAAACGATATACAAAATAGTAGTAATGATATAGAATAATAAAAATTATTAAACCTTATCGGAAAAAATTTAGAAATAAAAGTTGTTAATTATAACTCGATTATTTAACTTTGGTAAATAACATTTTATTTAAATTTCTCATTTGAAAAATCTTCTTAAAATTACTTAGATAAAAGTGACATGATTAATCTGCCACTTCCGGTTGGCAGATCTCTTTCAAGAGTGGATAGAATTGAGATATTCATGTCCGAAACTTGAATATGTAATTTCATAACAAGGATAACTGACTGTCTTCAGAGGACGTCTATGTGTGAGTCAGCGATAGACATGAGTCCCTCGCTCCCCACTAACACACAGTCCCACAGACCGTCTTCGATTCACGCATTTTCAGCTAAAATGGTAAAGATGTTCTAAGTTATTTTATAAAAATATATCAGTGATTTTCATCTCTATTAAAGTTAAAAGGCGCAGTATAATTAATAAAAATTTATAAAGAGGCGTATCAATATATTTCATAAGCCATATATCCCGAATGCAGGCTTGGGATTTTTCAAAACAATAATTCAGATTTTGCGTAATAAGTGGAAATGATCAAAAGAAACGGAATAGAATCGGTAGATTCATGTGACCCAACTTGATGGTACTTTTGGATTCGGTTGTTTATAAGAGTATGAAGAGAGAACAGAAAACAAAAATTAAAATATTGAAGAAAAAGAATAATATAAATTAAATAATATAATATTACTATATAAATGCTATTGACATAAATAAATTGTTATACCCATAAATTTTACTGTATCATTATCATTAGTGTTTCAAGATACAGGAATATATTGTACTATGCTTTGAGAATCGAAGTTTAAATGAATTTTGTAATGTGGTAAAAAAAAAAAATGTCTCATCCAATTTTATAACCATCTGTTTGATGCGCCTTAAATCTAGCGTAAGAGGCCTGTGACTGAAATCTTCAATCTTTCACGAAAAAGTTTAACTATCTGCACACAGAGCTCATAACTGACCGATGCCCTTCGAACCACCATCAGGACTTTCGACTTGTTGAAATCCTAAGGAAGTTTGCCAACGTACTGTAATACTGACAGTTTCCATCCACAGGTACGGAAGGACTGATCCGTGATGGGATACTGAGTGGCCTTGTCATTGTGTGTGTGTGGGCGACTAATGGCTGAGTGTGCCAGGGGCTAGGATTGACGGACAAAGTCTGTACAGGACACTCGATAATCCATCTCTCCAGCATATGAGCGGGTTTTGTCGACACGTTAAAAAGTTATTTTTCCATTTTCAAAGCCAGTGACCATACTATTTAATAATTTTCCATTATAAACTCATTTCCGGCACCGTGATTACTTCTGTTCCATTATATATAACGACTGATGGTAAAATGTAAGTACAAACAAAATGTAAGTGCAGGAAAATACTTTTAAAAAATTATGAACCTCTTTCTTCCCTATTCCACACATTCAAGTCCTAAGTCGACACACTTTTTACCTATAGTTGACACTCGTTCCATAACCCTAAATTACCATGAGGGCCAGAGAACAACTGTTGACCAACTGACATCGAGAAGAAAGTACACAGCAGAGGCCTAGACCAAGTGAAAGAAATTGCAGATCCAAATGCGGTCCCATGCGGGAGAACACAGGCACCACGAGTTGTGAGCTTCTGGGGGTATTTTATGGTTACGAAAACAACTAGGCCTATACACAATTCCCTCCATAGAAAATAAATATATTATTATTTATTTTTTTTTATTTCAGATAGTCTAAGGGCGTTTTCACATAAACCGGAGCCGGCGCCGGCCTTTTCGCACCGAGTTCAATAAGTTTTTTGCTTTGGCGGAAGAAATGGCATTCATGAACTATTGAAGCAGGTATTAGGAACAAAGATATAATGTACTAATACCAACTTTTAATCCCCACTGATCTTGCTTAAAGGACATTTGGAATTACTTGCTGAAACATTTGTTCAATGTTTTTTGTTATTAATTAATCTTATTGGCTCGTCCTTGCCAGTGTTGGCTAGGGGGGCTGGCTGGCCGTCAACGCCCCCCAAATTTGTCTTTGTTCACAAATGCCCCTTCGAGCTCTCTAACGCCCACCGGGGGGCGGTACGGCCCACGTTGGAACCACTGCTCTAGTCCATCACGGAGGTTCTGCTTGTAAAAGGCATTTGTACTGCCTTTGTAATTATGCATGTGGACACCACTGATAGGTGGAACTTCAATAGGCATTGCCTACAGCTAAGCAGAAGGGACGAGGTGGTGCTTTCTGAATTGTTAGCTAAAGATATAAGGGAGCCCACTTTGACATGGTTTCAGGAGTGTGCCTCTATTTTAGATTGGCGGCTGCTGGAGAAGGGATAAAAGCGAGTTTATATAAACTGACTTTAATGATACCAATGTCGAGGCGTCATAAAAATAAATAAAAATCCCGGCTAAGGAAAAGTTCAACTGTATCATATTTCCGACGTGGCATGCTGTATTTGAACGAGGAATATAATGCAATGTTGGTGGTGAGTGTCTTGAGTGATGCTTAGCTGCTCAAAACGAAACATACATACATAATATTTAAAACACAATAAATATTATGGCTCTAGTACAATCACATTTTTCTATGCCAATAAATGGTGATGTGAAACTTTTGTTGTGTGGACACAAGATCCTTTCAATGACTGTACATTCTATTTCGTCTAATATGTTTTAAAAATTACCACTTTGGACAGTGAATTCGATATATATATATATTATTGTGTTAGCCAAAATATATTATTTTGGCGTAGTATACACTTATCAGCCAAAACATTATGACCACCTGCTTATAAGTGTATTGGTCCGTCTTTAGAGCACAATACAGCAGTGATTTGGCATGGCATTGATTAGAATAGTCCTTTTTAGGTTTCCGGAGTTGTCTGGCACCAGATTTCTACGCACGGATCACGCAATTCCCTTAAATTACGCCATTGGTTTGTGGGCGTGGCACCTGGGAGCGAGTATCTCGGAAACGGCGAGGCTGTTTGTGCTGTTGTAGCGAGCATCTATACAGAGTGATTGAATTACAGTAAACCACGGCTAGGTGACAAGGTGGTGACGTCCACGCCTCATCACAGAACGTGAAGGTCGGAGGCTTGCCCGCTCTGTAAAGCGGGATCGGTGGCGATCTTTGGCAGATCTGGCAGCAAAGTACAATGCTGGTGCAGGTATAAATGTTTTGGAGCACACTCTGCTGTTAGATCTGCCACAGATCGCCACCTACCCCGCTCTATGGAGTGGACAAGACTCCACAGAATATTGTAAATGTATGAACTATGACTAAGTTATGGCAGACCAACTCGCCTCACTGTCCCAGCGTGCACGAAGAAATTCAGTGCTCTGACCTCGCAATCGAGGTGACGCGGGTTCGAATCCCCTTTAACTTTTCCAGATTTTGGTTTTGCATGGTTTCCCCACATTGCATTCCAATGCATTAATGGTTGATTCCAACTGACATGGCTGAAATCTTTCCCATCCCTTTGCCCTAGTCCTTTCTCGCTTTTTATGACATCAGCATAATAAAGATTTAAGTTTTCGCAACTATCCTTAATTAGCAGTAAATTCCAAACAGCTAGGCTCGATTCAACAACATTGTGTTCGTTAATAACATAAAAATGTTCGTAGACTGGAGAAATATTTCGCATAACCGTGCAATTGTGTAGGAATAAATACATCAGTGCAATTCAGCAGTGAAAAACATTTTGTCTTACAAGACTTAATTTAAATAAAAGCTACTGTCAGGGTGCCTAGTGGCCATGGCATGTGAGCGTGTGTGCTGACGAATTGACCTTAGGGAATTCCAGCAGTGCTCGAAAATCTTCTGTTCTTCAGGCAGCTGCATTGGAACCTCACCATTGTGCTATTTGAGGCTAAGTTTGGACAACACTTCGGATTGCGTCCTCAGACCGAAAGTTAGAAATGGATTCAACTTCTAACTACATGAAGGAAGGTGAGACTTCAATGGAACCAATTTATCTGCCTTGAAGACTGAGCAGTACAGTTGATAATATGTCGCTGAATTATCTAATCCCCAAAATGGCAATTAGTGGCTTTATCAGTGCAAACTGGAATGGTAAGCTGTAGGCAGATGGACGTCCCTGTTGGGAGGGTGTCAGGCCCCTAACAGGTGGCTACTCTAACTGTACCGACTGTACTCTCTGACGGCCCAACAGTAAAGACCCCTACTACATAGCTTGTACTCCTCAAGCCGTCTCGGCCTGAGGAGTCAATAAAGCGCTGACTGCAAGCAGAGCAAATTCCTACACGTGCGCGCTCAGCGGACCAGCGATCGGCGTTAACTCGATGACCGAATATTTATGTAATTTCTCAGATAATAATGGTCATGAAAGTAGTATCCCATACTCTCCCCCATTTTAACAAAGGAGTTTTCCATAACGCCAGAAAGTAGAAAGTGTGACATGTAAATGGATATCCCCTTTGCAGCTTACAAAGATGATTAAACATTTAATTCTCAATTCTGTTGTAATAGGGCGGCCTAACCTGAAGATAAAACAAATTTAATTAGAATCTCATAACTTAGGAAAAATAAATCAATCATATAAATGGCCTGAGGTAAACATAATATATCAATTAGAAACTTAATGTATGGTCAATCCCGACGTGTACAATTTTATTTGAGATCAGCATACTTAACACTATCTACGTAATGTTCGGTATTGTGATATTTGCAGCGTGTTGTACCAGTTGGGCTGAATATTTCCGTTACAAACAAATTACAAAGAATACAATTATACTGAAACTTAGCATTGTCATTTTACTGCTTGTACATTTGCAAATATTTTGTTACTTAATGCATAAGCAATTTAGACTCTGTTTTAATTTACTTGACTTATAACTGTGCTATATTTCTCTCTCAACATAGGAAATTGATAACCTGGATATGATAAAGTCTGTTTTGTGTCGTAGCAATGGGTTGTAAAGTCTTTACTTTCTAAGTTACACTGTATCTTACTCAAGTAGCTTAATTCTATGTAATTCCCAATTGACATATTGCTCTAACACAGAGCTATATGATCTTATGATAAAGTCAACAATTTTAAAATTCTTGTGTCAAAACAACACACAGTTCAGAAATTTTGTGGTACCTAGATAATTTTTGTGTAAACATTTAAGTAATATATCGTTTTCTTATCTAACTGTGTATTATTAGTTTTAGAACTGTAAGTAATGTGCACCATTTATTACTTTTACAAGCCCTACTCTCAGATTTCATTCAAAGGACTGCTACAATTACCTGCTGTAAAATTCTACCTCCATTATATACTATTTGTATTCAGTATGCTTAAATCTCTTTTTTGTTTAACTGGAAAATTCAGTAGTAAGTAAGCATCAAGAAAGTAGTTATAATTGATAATACGTTACAAGTATCAAAATTGTGTGATTGCCTACTTGGATGTATTTTTTTAATTTCTGGAAATCATAATTTTATGTTGAATGCACTATAATAATTTTCACTCCTTAATAAAGATAACCCAATTCCACTGCATAATTTGAAACGACTATACCTGTATACTGCTTACATACATCTCATGAACAGAAATATGTTTTGTGCAAAAGAAACATAATGTATATATATTATTATTCGTTATACACCGCTAATATATTTTACTGACCAACTGATTAATTCCCATTCTTATTACTAAATTGGTTGCACACTAAAATTATTAACGGTTCTGTTTGCGATACTTACGTTTACGAAGCATTGGTTCTGTAGTTTCTTTGCTAGCCATCGCAGTGTCATTCCTCCCTGCCATAGCAGATCAAGTTACTCTGCAGTCTGACGTCACTGCCTGTGATCTGGCCTCTCGCTCTCCATACTGATATCTGCAAAATTACACTTGCGATAGTAACTTGCCTTAATACTAAAATAAACATAATGGTGACATATAGGAGAAGTAAATCTCAATAAGACTTCTGTCACAATGAGTTTTGAATAAAATTTAAATTGGGGTTCACTTGGTGTCTCCTAGTCATGACGACCACAGTTTGTCGCCTGCTGAAGGCAGTTTTTCAAATTCTTGAATTCTATAATTGAATTAATAACATTATCTCTGCATAGAATTCATGAGCACGCTTGATTTACCACAACTGGTATAAGCCAATTTCATTACGCTTGAGCCGATGGGTGCTGCGAGATAACATTCATGTTTGAATTCACTTTATGTTCTAATTTCCTGAGTTCACACTCTACTCGATTGTTGGGTGTAATTATTTCCTGAACTGGAAGCCACAATTTTAGGTTCACAGCTGATACTTGAAAAACATGTTACCGATTTCGTTAGATTATCCGTCACTAGTGTCGTGAAACTGTTTATGATAATACAGAATTTACACGATTTTCCCTAGATTGGTGGTGAACTATCCGACCGAACTCTACGCTTGACAGTACCTTTCGCTGCAAAACTTGATGAGGTACAATAATTTCTCATAGCTATCAACAGATTTTCAAACTTAGATTGTTCATGTAAGATGCTTGTTACGATTTATTACCGAAACAAATTGATTGTTACTTTAATGATACTCAATTTTTTAACTTTTAATAATATTTATGCTACTCTCCAGTCATTCGAAAAGCAACCAATGAAGTAATTTCACAAAATTTCTGAATGTATATATAGATAAGTTGAATTCGAAGCAACATATTTAGCTACTGCTTAAAAAAAACTTAATTCTGCAACATTTTTCGTCGACGAAAGCTGACACCGAAATAGTAATTTGGTATATTTTCATATTTTTACTTCCTGCTCACTTTTGGCATCTCATTCGGATTAAGCTCTTCATAAGACGGATCGTATTTAAATCCGAAAACGTGCTTTAAGAATTATTTTTGCATCAAACAGACATACATGTGCCTAAAACTGTAAAAAAAATTGAAGTGTGCTAACACTGCTCATAAATCATATTCCGAATTATCGTTTGTAATGGAAATCTTCAATCTTAATATTGACATTCGTAGATATAATAACTGGAATAAATATTATGAAAATTACACGTCATTTCCAATTGCACAGAAAGTGATATAACATTCACTTGAATTTCTTTGTTCAATGTCCTACCACAAGAAATAAAATGTTATACATGCAACCTAACAATTTTAAAGTCAAATCAAATAGTTTTTGCTTCAAAGTCATTTTACTCTGTAGCAGAATTTTCGTACTGTAATTTGATAACTAAGTATGACAGAAAATACCATATACTTGGCATATGGAAGAGGAATATGACAAAGTTTTTCAGTTATTAAAATGGTATATGGTTTCTCTTTGTATTGAAACCGTTTATAAATGAAGCAATTACGTTATATAGAAATTGTATTCATATGTGGCAACTGACTTAGGAAAATATAAATTTTCAGATTACAATGCAAATCAATTATAACGGATTTTACTCTGAACTGTCCGACGGTAAAAGCCCCTACTTCGTTGCTTGTACATCTCAAGCCGCCCCGGTCTTAGGTGTCAACATTAAAGGAATACTGGAGAATAGTAAGGAGTAAATACCAACAGTAGAATGGGAATATTTTTAAACAATGTTAGTTCTAAGCAGAAACAGTGTGTAGAAGGACTGGTAACACCAAAAGTTGTAAAGAAACGGCATGGTGAAACGATAGAGTAAAGGAAGCAGTGGAACTCTAGAACAGCGCCTTTTGGGAATGTTCAAGCAAAGGACATAGGGAATGACTATGTAAAGAAAAAGAAGGAGGCCAAAAAAATAATAATGGAAGAAAGGACAAGTACTGGAGAACTGGACCAACATAATGGAAGAAGATAGCAAAGGAAATACGGAAAGTATTGAATGCTAAAAAGGAAGAGAAGGATTGGAAAGATATGTCAACATG
Organism: Vandiemenella viatica; assembly: GCA_031002005.1. NCBI lineage: Eukaryota > Metazoa > Arthropoda > Insecta > Orthoptera > Morabidae > Vandiemenella > Vandiemenella viatica. The sequence continues at coordinate 9,417 of JARYHS010004578.1, forward strand.
CTGATAAAGATGGAAAAGGAAATAAACAGCAGTAGGAAAACACTCGCTATACCATGTGATGAGACGGTATGGAATCAGGATTAAACTCCTTAAGACTGGAAAAAGGAATAATTATACCTATATTCAAAAAAGGGAGCAGGAAGGAGTTTAAAAACTATAGAGGAATTACGTTGATGTACCTGTGTGCCTAAGTGTATGAGAAGATCACTGAAGAAAGGATATGTGACAGGGTGGAAAAAGAGCTGTGGGAATCGCAGTACAGAGTCAGATAAGGGAGATTGACGGCAGCCCTGACATTTGATGAGACAGCTGCAGGAAAAACATTATGAGTACGGAAGGGATCTACTGTTGGTATTTCATGATATTGGGAAAGCATATGATTGTGTACACAGGAGTAAGGTATGGAGTCCTTGCAGAATAGAGGAGTACCCAAAGAAACCATAAGGAGAGTGACAGAACTCTACCAAGGAGTGTGAGCTATGTGAAAATAGGGGAAGGATTAACAGAGTGGGTGAAACAAAGGAATGGACTAAACAAGGAAGTGCTCTCTCACCACTGCTCCTTACTGTAATCGTGGATGATATAACGAACAAGGTGGCAGTGAGGATGGGAGAAGAAAACATGAAAAGTTATGGCTTTGCGGACAATCTGATGATCTGGGGCGGTGATGAAGAGGGAACTGCAGTGCCAATTGGATGTATGGACATACAGTGTGAAGCAAATATGGCCTGAAACTTAATGAAAAAGCAATGTGGGTACAGTGGCGGATCCAGGGGGATTAAGGAGGCTGAAGCCCCCCCCCCCCAAAAAAAGCACCAATGTAACCCCTGACGACATGGCGACCTTTTTTTTGCTCTACAGTTTTAATAAGGGCGGCAATCTGGAATAATGAGATTTCTGTCGGCGAACCCCTCCTCCCCCGAGTCAAGCCCCCCCAAATCCTAGCCCCCCCCCCAAAAAAATCCTGGATCCGCCACTGTGTGGCTACATGGTAACAACCAGAAAGAAGAATAGGATAACCCAGGTAATTGTGAAGGCAGGTGAACAACTAAAGAGGTTAGCAGGTTCAAGTACTTGGGGAATGTATTAGAGGAATGTGGAGGGAATGATGGCGAGAAAGTGAAAGAGGAAGACAAGGAGATGCGTTTCTAAGGAGCATTAGAAGCATGATATGGAATAAAGTTGTGCTACAGAGAAGGGGGAGAGTAATTTATCACACATAATATGTGCCTGTCTTGACATATACTGCTGAAACATGGAAAAATGAAGAAGAGTACAAGCAAGTGAAATGAAATATTTAATAGGTAGAAACAGAGTTGCTACAATAAACAGGATAAGGAATGAAGTGATTAGATGCACCAGAAAAGAGAGGAAAGGGTAAGAGGACCAGACAGAGTTGGTAAGGAAATGTAAAGAGAATGGAGATTTAAAGAATCCAAAGAAAAATCCATGAAATTAGATGCGTGGTAAACGACCCAGAGGAAGACCAAGAGATGATGGCTGAGAGGAGTGGAGGGTGTGTACGGAGGAGAGGAGAGGACTGGAACAATGTGGTGGGAAGAAAGAAGAAAATTGGAATAGCTTGTGCATGAAGCAGATCTGGCCAGTGGTTGGAAACTGTTGTTGTTGTCGTCGTTAATAATGATGATAATGAAGATTATGATGATGGGGCATTGTAAAAAAAAAAAGGAAATAGGAAAAAATAATCAAACTAGTAACGACTTTTATATTAAAGAAAATTCAGTAGAATCTAATTGTTCAATTGCTGATATATTTATTAAACATTCTTTATCTGCTACTGATAAATTAAATACCAAAAGACCAGTAACAGGTAGCATGGATTTTTTCAATAAAAAGAACTGAACCTGGCTCT
>JARYHS010004580.1:0-38321 GCA_031002005.1 Vandiemenella viatica
AAATTTCTCCGTCGCCGCCCTTCAGGTAGTGGCGCAAGGGATCAAATGGGAGCTTACACACTTGGCGGAGGGGAAAACCCGCGGTAGCGCTGCCGTCGACGGCAGGTATACGACCGCGCGCTGCCACTACATTCAACGGTTGTTTGACCGCCCCAGTCCAGACAGTGGCCCATGTGGCCAGATGGGTGCTTGCACACTAGGCTGATTCTAACCGCTTGTGCGTTTTCTGTCTGTGTAAAGTTATCATTTTTTTGAATTTAAAAATCTTAATATGAGTTAAGTGGTGATAGACAATGATCTTCTCATTTCGTTAGTTGAAGCTAGACCAGTTTTAAGAGACAAAACAGTGGTTTCTTTTAAAGATCAGGACGCTACCAGTAACGCTTGGAAAGAAGTGTGCCTTGAAAGTGGAATGATTTTGACGAAATGGAAAATTAGGGAAAATGCCTTTGAATAGTAAACTATTGATCACGTATTTATATAAATTTTTACCACTTCAACTAGAATTTGAATAATATTGAATCATATTTTATAGAAAGATTTTAGTTTTTAATAGTATATAACTCTGTCCTCATATCTCAGACATTTGCCAAGGAACACTTTCAACATTCGAAATTCTGTCGCTCGACATTGTGAGATGTTTTTTTCTTTTCTTTTTTAAAACAGCATTGACGAATACAGTGAGACAAGCTGTTTAGTAAATTCAGCATCATCTTCGCCATTTACTTTCGATTTTTCTTTGTAAAGTAATAATTTTTAAAACACTCAACATATTACAACTTAAGCAAAATTGTTTAACTAGTCGTTTGTGCTTGTAAGAATAAAAGCAATGGAGAGCAAACTCAACAATGATGAGTCGCTTACACAGTGAAGTATAATGTATTAGTTACAAATAAATGAAAGACTTAGTCATTATATGGCATAGTGTATTTTTCAAACTTTTCTTGTACACCTATTCATATTCACCTAAAGGAGTTTTCACCCTAATTAACATAAAATAAATATAGGGGATTGGAATTATATAAAATTAAATGTTTATCTTTAGTACGTCCATGAGAAATCTGCTTACTTCAAGGTGATTACCAGCATTTCCACACTTTGAATACAATTCATCAACTGTGTATTTATACTTTGAATGACATACTTAAGTTTCGCAAGCAACTCTCGATATAAACATCCCAAATTAATTGAAAAATTTACTGTTATCGTTTCTCAAATATTCTGTTCTCCGTTGGTTTTTTCTTTTCCTATTTCTATGGCGACGGAATCGTTAAAAGAAAAATTTTAAAACCTAACTACAAAATAATAAACACCAAATTAACTAAATTAACATCTAATTTCACAATATGAATCTCAAGTCACCAAAAGCAAGGTACTGACACCAGGGCCGTATACAGACCGGTTTTTTCGGGTCATTTGCCCGGGGCCCGGGCCCATAAATTGTTGACAGGGGCCCGGAAAAATCTAGGTTATGTAAATTTTACCTTCAACAACAAAAATTAAAAATTGTTAACAATCATACAGGCTTATAATTTTATGACGGAAAGAAAAAACCAGTTAATGTGAGCAAAAAACCTCTTGCAGCTTTATGCAATAAGATAAAAATTTATGTGCTGATTAACAAATAAACGTAGCCTACGATACGTAAAATCTCAACTCTACCTTTAGATAGTAAAACATTTCCTAATTGACTGTCTATAGTTTAAATGCCAAATTAGTTTGTTTACATTTTTTGCTTTGTTTTTTTTATCAGCTGACTGTAAGGATCTGAATACTTTTGTTTTGTTTTATCGTTGTCAAAAAAGTTACCCCCCTCGACCCCCCCCCCGGCGGGTAAGAGGGGCCCGGTCGGGTGAAATTGCCCGAGGCCCATTAAACCTGTCTACGGCCCTGACTGACACCCGCCCACGTCACCTTTTTCCTGCTCTTCTTAGCAGTGGAAGTTTCACCGCTGAAATGGCAGCTGTAGTTCGACCGCTCAGTGTGTAAACACGTCACATTCTATAGGCGGCGACGGAGAAATTTCCGGAGCGGACGAAACCGCCCAGTGTGTAACCGGCCTATCTGTGCTCTGCACTCGTTAACACGTCCGGCCGCCCGGGTCCCTGTGTGCTCTGCACATGTTAACACGCTAGCCTCTTAGCGGCCTGGTCATGAAGTCATATTTCCACCCAGGGTGGTTAGTTGTTTTCTTCATTCGGCCCTTGAGCGTTTGCAGCTGCGATCTAATTTGTGTTGCTCTTTTCCTTTTAGTTTTCGCTGAGAAAATGGCACGCCGTCGTTATTATTTTTTTTTTTTAACTGCTTAACGTCTCTTAACAGCGAGGCCTTCAGAGACGGTAAAGTATGGGGGGCAAGGAATGGGAAGGAATTCGGCAATGGCCTTTTGAAGGAAGCATTTCGGCCATTCACCTGGAGTGATTTGGGGAAACCATGGAAAACCCAAATCTAGATGCCTGGATGGGGATTCGAACCACCGTCCTCCCGAATACGCCGTCGTGTTTGTACCGCGGAAGAAATCATGGAGATTCTTACTAGAAGCGACAGTGAATATGATCACTTTGATATGGATGACAGTGATAACCCTTCGACAGGATCTCGATGTAATATTCCTAAGCCGTGTACATCAGCTAGTGGAAAATGACCATTTGTCTCCACAATATGTGAAAATTCTTCAGAATTTGAAGCTACAGATAGTGAGAGCGAAATGTGTGGAAAAAGAGAATGCTTTAGTGACACGTTTGACCGCATGCGCTTCACGATTAAGCTGCGGGATACAAGTGTGGATTAGGTTAACATTCCAGCAGTTTGTCATTTTTCCTGATATTTCTAACAGAAGATCATATGATATCTGTTGCTGATGAGACGAACAGATACGCGACAATCAGTTCACACTACATTTTCACTGTGAAGTGGAATAAAAAGTTCTTTTTCCACATTGTCAAATACTGCATTTTAAATGCTCACGCTATTCGCCGAGTAGTAACCGGACGAAAAATGCCAGTTGCAGAGTTTAATCTGTCTCTGGTAAGGGGCATCCATAAAATACGTGAGGTGTTTTTTAGGATTTGCGGACCCCCCCACCACCCTCTTGTGAGTTCTGGTTCGCGTGAGAACACCCCCCCCCCCATCCCGGCCCTAGAAATAGCCCTCACAACTTTTTGAGACCTTTATTTTTTTAGGTCTCAACCTTCCAAAGCTGTACTTTTCGAGGAAATACACCCCTAAAATCTACTGTTGCGTCATTCGGAGACCTTTTTTTTTAGCTCTACAGTCCAACAAGACCCACCCTCTCTCTCTTTTGGTAAGATTTTGCCGAACCCCCCCCCATTTTACCTCACGTAATTTATGGACGCCCCCTTAGAAAACTTGTTGAAGCATATACCAAGAACGAACCTAGCAATGGAAGACTCTCTGATAAAGAATATAGTCAAGGATTTACTGGGAGACATTTTCCAAATTTTACTCATAATTCAAATTCAAAGAAGAGCACGCCAATGCGTATATGCACTGTATGTTCGAAACAGAAAGTGCGTTGAGAAACCAATGCAGAACATGTAATGTACCTCTGTGTGTTGTACCATTTTTCAAGGCTTATCACACAAAAAGAATTATTAACCATGGGTAACTGAAGAGTAATAATTATATTACATTTATACGCCTCTAAAACTAAACAAAATATAAAAACATATTTTAAACTTGCCAGTGGCGGTCCATAGCCAGGGTGAAAAAGGTTGGAAAATATGTGCAGATTTTGTGAAAAGTATTCAGAAAGGTATTCCCTCCAGATAAATTACTACACATTACTACAAACATAAATAAACATTTCAGTTGCTGTAATATCTATTTAGTATATGAAGTACCTGCATGTTTGCTTACGCAGATATTAACTTTTAGAGGAGCTTTAAACTGAAAAACTTTAGTTGTTATATTAACAGCATTTATTTTGTGTCTGCGGTTTCAAATCGCAGAGCGACAGCAGAAGAACGTCACACACAACGCTCTAGATTATATTCAGCATACAGCGGTCTGGTCCGTGTGCCCACCTCAGCAGAGCAGGTATCGGTGGAACGCGGCATTCCAGCGCAGGTAAACAAAGCAGCACTCAGCGAGATCTCGGCCGGGTGCACCGTAGCAGTTAAAGGGTTAAACCTTTATTTTCTGTTGACGCGTGTTTTCCACGGTGAACTTAGTTACGTGAGTAGCCGCCAGGGCGCTATGCTGGTAGCGTTGGTTTAGATGGCAGTGTTGGAGGTTGTTGGAAGCATACTAATAATTTTTTAAATGATCTGCGAATTTCCTTTAAGCCCTATTCACGCTGCAGTATTTGAACTGCGTTGTCAAGGTTTATAAAATAGAACTCGAATAAGTAACATCAAACACTGCCGTCCCACATATGAGTTTCTTACTAAATACAAACAGGGTCTAATAAATGTTTTATTTCATCGCTCAAACTACAAATTGGAAATTGTTCGTCTCCTCTAAAAGTGATTAGACCTGTATCACGATATTATGTTCAACCTGCAAACTTTTTTTTTTTTTTTTGTTATAATGAAATTGACCAAACACAAAACACGATTAAACTTAACGGACGCTAACCTACAACACCAATTACGATGCGCAAATACCCAAATTGAGCTAAATGAAAGAGTGGAGAAACAAATTTTCGCCCTAGTAAAATAAATATTTTTTAATGATTTCATTTCTTTAATTCATTTATATTTATGAAATTTTTTATTTCATTTTTGGTATTGTATATTTCTTTACAATGTGCGTTTAGCTTTATTATTATTATATTACCTATGTTTCAATATAACAATAATAAGAAAAAACAATGATAATAACTCATTTCATTTCAGTTTTTCACTCCAAAAAATGTCTATAGTGGGTCTAAATCTAATATGGGGATATATGATTTCATATGTGGTCCGCGGAGATATGATTTATTTCCAGAGTGGTCCGCAAGACCATTTGGGTTGGCCATCCCTGGCCTAGACTCAGCTCGAACCGGCGACCCCTGCAATAAGAAGCAAGCACGTATGCCGTTACGCTGCCGGGGTCGACAGCTGGACAGCGGTGGACCCATGTCGTTACATGCTTAAAAAGCGTGCGTATGTTGATTCCGGAGAAAACACATAATTCAACTTATAAGAAACACACACTGCGCTAGAAACTCGAATAAACACAGCTAGGAGCCGCTGTGAAGCAGCTGTCAGGAACTCGCAGTTCCCATCCGAATTGCTGATCGAAATTTGTGATTAGAGTAATAAATAGTTTTTGAAAACATTTAAAATTGCACAATCTCGTTCCCCTACCACCTCCTCCATAGTACGTTTTAGATAAGAAAGAATGTATCAATATTGTCAACTTGCCGTTATATAAACCAATGCGTTTGTTTACAGCAATAAAAGTTATCGTCAGTATGATGTAGTTTACTTGTCGTAACACTTATGCATGTGTTTTTAATCTAATGAAGCCAGTAGAGTGTATAGGATGTTGCCGTACAGGGACGGAGCTGGTACTGTTGGGAACGCAGAATGAAATCATTTCCCTCCGCGGCGCTTCGCTGAACTCAAAACTAAGTGTCGACTGACGTCATTATGGCTGGCGTCGTATTCGATGTTCGTGTATCAACTTGAATAAAATATTCGGTGTCGGCCAAAACTCGGGGGTGAGCAAGACCCCATCAGATTTTCCATTTAATTATGGTCGCTAAGTCATTCTAATTATACTTGTATCAGGTTCTTAATCGAAAAGTAGGGGAGGAAGGCGGGTCGTTGTATTTGAGGCTAAACTACGTCCTATCACCGGCAGTGAGATGGTTGCAGTCGACACACGTGTGTGTGAGAAGCGGCTTGGCACGGCTGTCGTACCAGCTGGGTGGTAGGTGTGCAGCTGGTTTCTTCCTTCCTGCGTTGGTATGCGGGCGGAAAATCACTAGATTTTAAGCTGAATCAAATGACCGTTGTTTTTCTGCAGTTTTAAATAACCAAACATAAAAATATTTCCTTGGTATAATATTGCTGGGATTCGAACTGGCGACCCGCCGCAACTACAGATGTTGGGATTTTTTCTTTAATTTCACCGTTTGTAACGAAAACCGATTAAAAAAAAATACCAATCACTCATTTACTTGCGAAAATATAGATTCGAAAATTCATTTGAAATATACTGCTGAAGATTACAGGGAAACCACAGCGGCCATTCTGGAGTTTATTGGTTTTTACAAAAAAAACTAGACGAGTTATTGTGCATCTTTTATAACGGAGCAGATAATTTTTTATTATTATTTAATTATTTTACGATAAGTAATTGTATCGTTCATTAACCGAATAATTAATAGGCGTACTTTTGAAAATAATTCAAAATGTCATCAAAAAGTTTGAGATGGCTACATTAATATGAGTTTGTGTCGTATGCTGTGAAAAGGCCGCAGTCAGTATAGTATTTTGTCATTCCTCCCTGTGCAGGGTGGAGTGGTAAGATGCTTTGGTAAGAGCAATTAGTTCGTCACGTCTCCTGTAGATAGCAGCACTCCCTTGCAGGTGTGTTTGGCGCTGTCTGAGCGGCTAAGTAGCAAACTACTAGCTCCTATACTAGCAAGCAATACTTTGTCAAACAATAAACTAGCTTCTTCACATTTTGAAACAAAATTATCACGCACTTAATATCTGTTTCATGCTATTACGTATTAATGCTACATACTAATTTTTACATATTAGTTTTGGTCATAAAAGTTTTCTCTTAAAATTTCAAATGTAGGAACGTATTTTACTGCCAATAACCGTTCATATTTTCTAAACAATTATATAGTATCCAGTTAATGAAAATCTCTATCCAATGAAGCATGCTAATTTTGTTCGAAAAAGTTTTCTAGAATATCCAAATTCGTTAGATCATTCGACAGCTACCAACGTATTTTAAAAATGAGGAATCAATCTTTTTACGTATTTCGAAGTTGTAACGCGGCTTTGTAGAATATAGCGATTTGATAGGAAATTAAATCTGGACTATCAGGTAGCACAATATTTTCATTACAACTCTGTTAGTGGTTTAAAACCATCTATCACAACTACTGAATAATCCTAAAAAACGTTATTGAAAACGTTTGAAACCCTGTGTTCCACTATACGAATATTTCATTGTAATTATGCCCTGCGTTTGAATTATATCTACGAGTATGAAGCACCATCCTTGATATTTGGGCGGTGAAAGGACTCGAATCAAAGTATGTGTTATTTAAGAGACATGTATCGGTATGCTACATATAAAACATTTTCCTTCTCGTTTGAAAGAAATTCGTGAATTTCATCGTTGGCTGACGTATTAGACTGTGACTGCGAGGGTGGAGCAGGGTTGCGAAACCACACTTTGCATTAAAGTATCATACCTTCCTTTTCGTAGATATACATAATACCTTACCCTATCAATGAAGTAAGGGGAAATACAGGGCGTTCGCCGGGAAACGCAACCCACTGTTAGCGCTACAAGGAAGAAACTGCTCCCGGCGAGCGAGCGGTCAGCTTCCTGCATTGTTCGACCGTCGGCCGCGGACTATTTCATAATAATTACGCTTCATAAACTTCATAAACTTGTATGTGCTAAGCATTTAAATGTGACGTAAATCATTAGCTTACCTTATAAAAGATGCTGGAAGTGTTGACCCTCTTGTGTAATGCACATTTCACATCTTCTGCACATATTTCGAGACACACGCTGCCCTAACTGACTTAATGATTTTTTGGGTGACTGTTCTAGTCGAAAAGCGATATCGTCAATTTTCTCCTCTGTGAGAATACGGTTGACCGACAGTCTCTTTTTGTTAAAAAATGAACCCGTTTCTCTTACTTTTTTAACCAGACGCAGAATTGTTGATTTAGCTGGCAGTAAAGCGCCAGGAAATTCGCGACGAAATTTACTGCGACACTTTTTGAACGACTTCTTCTTCACATATGTATCGTAGAGAAATATTCTTTGTTGCAAACTGTAACGTACCATAATTTTACTCACACTCAAACACGGTACAGATTAGTAAGAGTATGAAGCCCCAAACCAGCCAAACCACAAAGAAACGTTTATTCACAACACTGATTAATAAGAGACTGAAGTCACAAATTAGCTACAATGCAAAGAAACCGTTCTTAACAATGTAAGGGTCCCATTATACTGCGTCACTGCACTGTTGGGGCAGCGGAGGTGTTAAACAGTGCGGTGATTCACGGTGCCGTGTGGCGGGAGTTGCTGGTTCCACTGTCCGAGCAAGTTGCCGACGGCAACAGACTGGGAGGGTAGCGTTTTCCGGCGAACGCCCTGTATTTTATTTGGAAGGGAACGTTGTTATGGTACTGTAGTTGCATACTCTCAGGGACTGTTTGCCCTTTGATCTGCCTACTTACCGCTTGGCTGCCGAGGCAACAGACCGTCCATACTGCCTCCTGTCCACTCACCCGTGGATATAATCACGTGACCTATAAGCCAAGAATTCGCAGTTTATTCTGTTCCTCGTTGTTTTGAGGTTGGAGTTTCCAACTGCAATATTTTTCTTCTACATAATTCAAGTAATTCAGATTCTGTTTGTTACACTGATACAAGTGATACAACAGTAAATCCAGAAAAATCGAATTGAGGAAACTTGGCCAATTACAAAAAAAACATATAGAAATTTACGGCAGAAAACAAATTATTTGATAAAATGGGATCCTCAAAACATTGTTCTTTTATTTGCGAAATTCAGTATCTGCACTGTGAGTTTTCGCATTGCGTCAGTTGGCATTGAACAAGTAAGCCAGTCAGTGTCAATTTTGAGAATATGATGAGCATGATCTTTTGTGAATAAATTGATGTGAAACTGCGCCGCAATGGCCAGAGGCGTTGGGATGCTAAACATTCTTTGTACTAAACTATCTGACAATATTTTTGTCGTCATTCTTTTTCCTAACCATAAACTATGCGGAATTGCTTTATTTGTGGTTAACTATATAACTCACGGAACGATCCGCTCTTGTGGGTGATTAATTTCAAAACTACGTAGTGGTTATGACGAATCCAAATTAATGTAAAATGGTGGGAAGGGAGGAATAGAGCGTCATTAGATTAAATTAAAAATGAGTTGTTCATTTATTTATAATTCTAGATTTAGAATGAGGTACCTGCTATAACAATTTGAAATTAACCAAAAATTAATAGCTAGTCCAGTAAGCACGAAAATATATTTATTTAAGGCAGTAAATACCCAAATACAAAAATACTTTATATTTTCCTCTTCGAAAGAAAAGTATTTTTTTTTCCTAAATAAGTTGGCAACCTACGCGAGACGGTGACTGAAGACAACATTCCATTGTTGGCGGCATCCAGCAGCAAACTGTTTTCTGTTTTGTACTTAGCGAAGCGTGTATCTTCTTGATAGATGTAAATATCGTGGATCTCAATTGTCGTTGTGTAATTAGTTTCTTTTGTGACTACCAAAATGAACTGCTTGAGTGAAGAGGGCTGGGATATAAAAGTCAACCTATGTGCCATCATTACTAATTCGCTGTTACAAGTGTTTCTCCTCTAATGTCAATGGATGATTTGATTGTTCCTGGTGATTATACTATTGATTTTAGTGTAATTTTCTGTTGATTCTTAGGGAAGATCAATTTTATCGTATTCCGAATGTTTCAAAGTATTGTTGCAGGAAATCCCGTCCTGGAAGCTCCTTTCACTCCTGCAGGATAGACAGTGGACCTTACTGACTGTCTCTGCTGGTTTGCATTCTGCGAGTAACACCTGAGCCCAACCGCGTCGATTCGGAGTGGCTGGCCACATACAATCCATTACCAGCAGTTCACACCTTCACAGCCTGGCCGTCCAGCGGACGCGAATTCGCGCGACTCTGTCGCCAGTTCTCCGTTGTACCCCGCAACCTATTCCATTTCTTCTTGACGTCAGTTAATATATCAAAAGAAAATAGAACAAAAATTCCTTACTACATATTTATCTACTTTTTAGCTAAGAAAATAAATGTAAATTTCTTTGATAGGGCCCTATATAGGTAAAATTTACATTCTCACATCCTATCATTGGCGACACGGTCTACTTTTTTTAATTCATTTTAATCTTATACCGCATTACCGCATTAGTTATTTCCAATCCCATTGCCGGGAGGTTTCCTTTCTAATGACCTCCACGACAACGAGAAGTTAAAAAAAAAAAAAAAAAAAAAAAAAAAAATGCTTTCGCTGCATTCTTCATATAGTAACTCGTGTATTTTCTGGAACGTATAAATCACTGTCAATTTTGTTAAATCAACATTCAGGGTTCTCTTAGCCTTAACGCTTTACATCTTCCACACCAAATAGCGCCAGACCGTACACGGCACCATCTACAACTATATAGTTATACACTGAAGAGCCTAATATCGCGAATGGCCCCCGCGAGTACGCAGAAGTGCCGCAACACGACGTGGCATGGACTCGACTAATGTCTGGAATAGTGCTGGAGGAAACTGGCACCATGCATCCTGCAGAGCTGTCCATAAATCCGTAAGAGTACGAGGGGGTGGAGATCTCTTCTGAAAGGCAGGTTGCAAGGCATCCCAGATATGCTCTATAATGTCCATGTCTGGGGAGTTTGGTGGCCAGCGAAGATGTTTAAACTCAGTAGAGTGTTTTCCTGGAGCCACTCTGTAGCAATTCTGGACGTGTGGGTGTCGCATTGTCCTGCTGGAATTGCCCAAGTCCGTCGGAATGCACATGAATGGATCCAGGTGATCAGCCAGGTTGTGTACATACATATCACCTGTCAGAGTCGTATCTAGACGTATCAGGAGCCCCATGTCACTCCAACTCCACATGCCCCACACCATTACAGAGCCTCCACCAACTTGAACAGTCCCCTGCAGACATACAGGGTCCATGAATTCACGAGATTGTCTCCATACCCGCACACGTCCATCCGTTCGATACAATTGGAAACGAGACACGTCAGACTAGGCAACATGTTCCCAATGTTCAACAGTCCAATGTCGGTGTTGACGGACCCAGGCGAGGCGTAAAGCTTTGTATCGTGCACTCAGCAAGGGTACACGTGTGGGTTTTCGGCTCTGAAAGCCTATATCGATGATGTTTCGTTGAATGGCTCGCACGATGTTACTTGTTGATGGCCCAACATTGAAATCCGCAGCAATTTGCGGAAGGATTGCACTTCTGTCACGTTGAACGATTCTCTTCAGTTGCATTTGGTCCCGTTCTTGCAGGATCTTTTTCCTGCCGTAGCGATTTGATGTTTTACCGGAATCCCGATATTCACGGTGCACCCGTGAAATGGTCGTACGGGAAAATCTCCAGCTCGTCGCTACCTGGGAGATGCTGTGTCCCAACTCTCGTGCGCCAACTATAACACCATGTTCAAATTCACTTAAATCGTGATAACCTGCCATTGTAACCAATCTAACACCTGTGCCAAACACCTGTTGCCGACAGCAGTGCCGTGGTCTGAGTGTTTGCATACGCATGCCTATACCAGCTTCTTTGGCTCTTCAGTGTTGGACGGACGATGGTGTAGTGAACTCCTGTTATTGTTACATTACGGGGGTTATCATGTTGTCTGAAACGCACTGTAGCAGTCTGAGTTAATTTGAACTAATGAAATCCCTGAAATCTCGCAATGTCTCCTGCATCACGTTTTCACTATATAGAAAAATCGTTAAGTAAATACAGGCAGTTTTTTTAAAAAAACTATGCAAGCATGGATGTATGTAGCGAGGGGCAGGGGGACAACTGCCGCCCCCCTCCCCCCCTCCCCCCGCTATAAGAAAAATTAAGTTGCCTTCACTTCGACGAGTGAATAACTGGTTCAGGAGAACTTTGTGAGAGGAGAGATTCTCATCAAAGTATTTCATTTCTAAATAGGAGGTTTCGCCACTGTCTTACTTTCCATTTATTTTTGTAAATTCTTCATCTTTTTGTGATAGATTTGTTAAAATAAATGTTGACATACCATGAAGTCGGGCCTGCAGGCATAGTGCTACCGACTCCCTCTTTAATTGTTTGATTTTAAAAATATCAATATTCAAAACATTTAAATCAATAACAACGGTACAGGGAAAACATGAGATTAGATTCGCAATTGTTGTTGCGTAGTGGTTACAACAGACATTCAACATCAAAGCCAGAACCGCAATGATGATTGATCACATGGATCCTGCGGTAATAATACAATAACTAACTCCAGGCAAACGGAATAAAGTCATTGTACCTTGTTGTTTCTTTATGGAATTTTGGAACTGCAAACAAGGGCTTCTATATATGTAGGGCCCGGATTTTTCAAAAAAGCATATGCGCATATGCAAATGCATATTTTGAGGGTTAGTGCATATTTTATGGATATGTGCATATTTTAGCTTTTATTTCATCTCATAACTGAATATCCGATACTTCTGAAGAAACTGTAAAGCCTAATGTACCTGTATGTTGGACATCCTTGGCAACCGCAACAAGTAAGTTAAATTCTTGGAGTAAACAGGATTTTTTTGTACTGGCATTCACATGTAGAGAATTTTCTACCTTATCCAAACTCACACAGTGACATGTTTGGAGGTGCTGCAAATGGAAAATTTGTGTGGCGGCGACCTTCTCTACTGCCCTGAGCGGTAACATTCACGGGAAGGGCGGGTGGGGTCGGCAAAATCAAAGAATAGCTCTATTCTCCCTCAGGCGGCAAATTCTTGTTTGAGGAGACGACAGTCACAAGTATTTACCCCCACTTGGAATATTCGTTATCTACCAGTGTGTTTATTCGTGCGACAACTACCGGGAAGGCCAGCGGTTTTCTTTAATCTTTTCGGGAATATTCCCCTAATTGCGGTACGAGCCAGTTTTCCTGAGAACAGATTCCTGGCTACCAGACCTGAGGGATTCGTACTTTTAAAGGGACGTGTACATTCCTTTCCAAAAACAGTAGCCTCTCAAAGTTTGTGTTGACAGGAGTGTTCGTGTGCTAAGATTAAGTTTCTTTAATCTGACTCCAAAAATGCCTAAAGAAAAATGCACAAGATCAGTTTTAATTAAGCAGTGGATTTCAGGCAACAGTGACTATTCTAGTGACGGTGAAGTTGTGTACTGTCAAGTATGTGAGAAGAATATAAAATGTGAGAAAAAATTTCAACTTGAACAGCATTCTAAAACAGCTGTACATCTCAGGTCAAAAGAAAAGAATAGGAACACGCAACAGCTACTTTTAACTCAGGTATCAAGGTCTGTTAATACATTCTCTGCTGACCTGTGTAAGGCTTTTGTATGCAGCAATATCCCGCTGCATAAATTGAATAATCCAGATCTACGAGCATTTCTTCAAAAGTATTGTGTTAATCAAAGGATACCGGATGAATCCACCCTCAGGAAAAATTATTTGCTCTCTCTACACGATTCTGTCCTGGATTCAATTCGGTCTGACATAGGAGGGAACTGTGTCTGGATATCGGTAGATGAAACAACCGATTCATGTGGCCGATACGTAGCGAACTTTATAGTGGGCAAACTATGTCAAGAAGAACCCGGAAAACCACATTTACTTTCAACCAAAGTGTTAGAGAAAACCAACCACAGTACAATTGCAAGATTTATAAACGATTCCCTGCGACTTCTGTGGCCTACTGAATCGGAGAGTGATTGTTACAAGGTGCGTGTTTTAATCACAGACGCAGCTTCATATATGTTAAAAGCTGGTCAGTCGCTTCGAGTGTTTTTCCCCAATCTGATCCATGTTACATGTTTGGCGCATGGATTACATCGCATTGCAGAAGAGATACGTTCTCTATTTCCTTCAGTTAACAAAGTAATTTCAAGTGGAAAAAAAGTGTTCCTAAAAGCACCAGCGCGTGTACAGTTTTATAAGGATCGTCTGCCTGAGGTTCCTCTTCCACCGGAACCTGTTCTCACTAGATGGGGAACTTGGTTGTCTGCAGTGCTGTTCTACCAGGAGAACTTTCATCAAGTGAAAGATGTGGTTACAAGTATTGGTCATGACGATCGTGCTGCGTGTGTTCGTGAAGCAAAGTGCGCATTTGATTGTGATACTGTATATCGAGATATCAATTTCATCCATGTACACTATTCGTCACTTTCTAATGCTATTAAGGGTCTAGAAACTAGCGGTGCACCCCTTCACGAGTCTATTCAGTTGCTTCACAAAACAATTTCTTCTTTAAATGCCGTCCCTGGTGAAATTGGAGAAAAAGTTAAATCTAAACTCAGCAGGGTGTTAGACTCAAACCCAGGTCTGCAAAAGATTCAATCAATTAATACGTATTTAAGTGGAACCACACAATCTTTGCCAGATGAATGTTCCGAACAGTCAGCACCATCGTACAAGTATTGCCCAATAACGTCCGTTGACGTGGAACGATCATTTTCGGCTTATAAACTAATTTTGTCTGACAACAGAAAATCTTTGACCCCTGAAAACATTGAAAAACTGTTGGTAACATATTGTGATTCATCATTTTGTAAGGAATGAAACGTGTATATCAGTGAGTTGACATAAAATAAATCATTTGATAACTGTATATTCTTTAATAGTTAGTCCATGTTCGTTAATTGTTAGTGTATATTCGTTAATTGTTAGTGTAGATTCGTTAATTGTTAGTGCATATTCTTTAATTGTTAGTGCATATTTTAGGACTTTTTTGTGCATATTTGCATGCATATATTAGATGTTTTACGTGCATATATATCCGGGCCCTATATATATGTTTCTGAAAATAATCGCAGAACGCAATCAATAACAGATATGATAAAAGAGCTGGTATGGGATTCATTGGATGACAGGAGGAGGGTGAAGAGGGTCATGGGAGTGTACAAGGCGTATATTGATGATCAGGCATGGAAAGATATTGGTGTAAGAATTAAAAGTAAGGCTTGTAAGGCAAAAGATGACCATGACAGCAAGCTGGCACTCGATTTCAGGCACAAGGGTGTCGGAAGATTCTCTTTTTTAGGTATGGGTGTCAGGGATTGGAATAAGTTACCAAGAGAAATGGTGAATAATTTACCAAAAACATTGAAAGAGTTTAAAGTTAAAATTTGTAGAGGGCAAATGTAGTTGGTTGAAGGAAAGAGAGGGAGAAGAGTGTGTAGGGAAATTGGCACCGGAGTGCGCTCCACTGCCATTTAATTAAATATTATTACATCAAAACAAGTGCAGAGATGTATATCACAAACTATTAGACAACTCTTTTATATTGTAAATTACACTATAATATAAAATAGAAGGTATTAAATCTTAATAAACAATTTTCATAATTGTTTGAAATCAATAAACCTCAGTAATGAACGATCAATGAAAAAATCAGTAGCTATCTCAAATTATCCATAAAAATTTTATATTTACAAATTATGCACTGTAAATGTCAAACAAAATAAAAACTACAAAATTATTCTTCACGTCGTCAAAATTAGTTACCTGCGGGAGCTGGAACGTGTTCGTATCAATACGACAAATGCGAGTAACGAAAAATGTGAGTAACATAATGAATTTGTGAGTAACGATTCGGTACTTCGAGTCAGTCGACGAGCCCGTTACTCAGTAACGAATACATCGTTACTTTTACAGCTCTACTCCCTATGGAAGCATACTAAATCATTGTGTCAGAGGTAGGGTGGTCAGTTCCTTTCCTCTGGGACCTACAGTTTAACGTGGAATTCGAACCACGGAACGACCTGACGTAGCTCATATGATCAAACACAAGTCTCAAAAGCCCAGCGCCTGCCTTTTTAAAAAGCCTGCGAACGTTTTGAATGCAAGCGCCTAAACCACTGACCTACGATACCGCTACTTATTTATTTTTTATATAACGCTTATTACTTATTAACTAAGGATACTGAATTTATTGACAACGTGTTGAACAAAATTTGATAACAATCTAGGCAGTGAATTTAATACTAAAATTTTTATTTCTTAATTGTTTCTGTGTACTTTCTTTTATAGCAGGTAAGTACAAGTGCACCCCCCCTGCACCCCTCTCCCCGCGCCAATGTGTGCAAATACTGGGATAAAGCCCAAGGCAGGAAATAATGTAAATACTTAGTATCTATCCCAAGGATGGATAACCATTAAAATCAAAAAATAAAATTAAAAAAAAAAAAAATGTAAGAGAAATGTTGTCTTTGAAGTGGATTGACTCTGTGTTTGGTTTTTGTGTCAGCTGATTCGTACTGTAGATTCAGGGCTGCCAGATTGTATAATTAAATACAAAATTTGTATAATTTGGTTATCTTTTGTATCCAGTTTGTATAATGGACTGTCTTGTATAATTGCATACAAAAAAATATTTTATCCCTGCACCTTTTTAAAAATGTTTGGCATTTTGTTTCATGAGTTGGCAACACTTACTGCGCACGGGTTTACGGTATTACATAAAACAATAAGTGATCGTACCACTGTCACCAATGTAATATCGATGGTCCCCGGCCAACAAGGCCAGTACGTGTTCATATTTTACAAGTGTTAGATCCTCACAGAACGTAACAAGAAAGTGACTCAATATTATCATAATATTACTTTCACAATTTACTGGTAAGTGCCTATTATAAGAATATTTGTACGATTCTGCGAGTACGAGAAATCCGCAAATTCTAAGATAAATATATATTGTGTTTGTGAAAAGGTCTCTTACATCTTCTCACACATCAGAAGATCAGTCAGCGACTAAAATTAAGAAAAAATCAGTGCTATCATTCAATGACAAATGACTTCAAATGAGTAATTAAAAAAAATTGGTTATCAAAAACTTGAAATGACCATGGTGATATTGTTGCAAAATGTAAATTTTGTACTGTGGAATTGGTGAACCATAAGGCAATATTAGAAAAGCATGTTTCCAGAAGCAACCTTTATCTCTTATCAGTGCTAATAAAACTTTAGGTGAGGTAATTAGCAAACCTGAAACTAAAATGATTAAGCGAGTGGAACTTAAACTTACTGGATTACTTGCTGCAAATAATTTGCCTTTTGTTTTAATGGATAAATTAGTTCCATTGGCTGCTAATATTTTCCCTGATTCCAAAACTGCTCAAGGGTTAGAAATGGGTAGAACTAAAGCCACTGCAGTAATAAGTTATGTATTAGGACCTGAATTTTGTACTAACTAATTGAGTCCCTCAAGAAGACAGGCTGCTACTCTTCGTTAATCGTTAATACTAGATGAGACAACAGATAAATCTGCAAAAAACAATGTTATATACTGTGATCACGAATTCAACATCAAAACTGGATTCTTGGATATGGTTGAACCGACCTCTAATATAGCAGAAAGTTTATTCAAATGTTTAAAAAATGCATTGAAGACAAAAATATTCCTCTAAGTAACTTTGTTGGTTTTTCTTCTGATACAACCAACTCAATGGTTGGTGAACATACTTCACTTTTTTCTCGTCTAAAAATGGAATTTCCATATATGGTGTGTATCAAATGCTCCTGCCATAGTATTCATCTTGTAGCTTTCAAAGCTTGCTTGCATCTGCCAAGATCATTAGAAGATGCATTGCGAAATATTGGATAGCATTTCTCCCGGAATGATAAAAGACAAAAAACGTTATTGGAAATGCAAAATTTTTTCAATGTCAAGATTCACAAAATTTTAAGCCCTGCTAGCACTAGATGGCTTTCATTAAGACAATGTGTTGTCAGGACTTTGGAGCAGTTACCTGCACTCATTCCATACTTCACTGCAGGAGTCTTCGAAGATCCTTCAAAAACACCTGAGGAAATTTTATCTGTGTTAAAAAATGATTTAATGTTATTTATTTAGAATTTTTGTCACATACATTAGAGATACTCATTAATTTCAATATTCTTTTTCATTCAGAGGTGCCTTTATTGCACCGCTTGAAGCCTGAAGTTAAAAAACTACTACAAACAATATTCTCACATTACATGAAATTTGAATTTAGCAAGAAAGATCCGTTTACTGTTAATCATCAACACCCAAACAATTTCTTGCCTCTTGAAAAACTTTGTATTGGAGTAAAAGCTAATGAATCAATTCAAACATTTTTAGAGAAACATCCAGAAGCTTCTGCTAAATTTTAAACAGACAATATAAAAAAAAAAAAAAAAAAAAAAAAAAAAAAAAAATGTTGAAGTGACTACTCAAATTAAAGCCAGATTCGATTTTTCAGATCCAGTTTATCAATTTATAAACATTATGGATCCTCCGTTTGCACAATCTTTTGAACTAAGCAGCTGAATGAAGTGATAAAGCGCTTCCCATATATGGCGAAGTCATCGATAAACAAAAATTGGACATTGAATGGATGGATCATGCTCTTTTAAACTATGAAAGTTTGGAGTTAGATAAAAATAAACTTCCAGCATCACAATATTAGAAACAAGTTTTCTCTCTGAAAGATACAGCTTAATATTTTTCAAATTGCTGAATGTGCGTTCCACAAAAGCATTGTAAAAGGGAAAACAAGCAAAAGGGTAATCAATATTTATAAATTTGGATACTTCCACACGCCGTTTGAACGCACATTCAGCAATTTGAAAAATATTAAGACTCAAGACAGGAACTGCTTGAAAACAGAAACTATTATAGGTTTGATGGCGACTAAACATGGGATTGTAGATCAAGGCAGCTATGTTTCATTTGAGCCTACAAATACTATGTTAACTAGAAAAGTCCTGTACAACAATAAAAACTAAATTTGTTGCACTGATGCTTGATGAAATGTTGCGTGAAAAAAATACATTTTCTGAATAATTAACTGATGTTCTTTGGTTGTGATTATTCATAAAATGTGACAATGAGAAAGAAAATAAATTTTCTGTAATTTATCTCGGAATTCTTTGTTTATTTTCATTGTTAACTGAAAGACAATAGATATATAAATCCGTATATGTGATATAAATTTTGCATATCCAGGGAAAAACATACAGTATTTTATTTACTTTTTCATATTCAAATTTTACCGCCAAAGTATAAAATTTTTTTCTTGCGGCTAGACAGATCGCCTGAAATTTTGATAATCAATACAAATAAATTATTAAGTTTTATTCCTATTCCAGGTAAGTCGAAAATTAGTAATTGTTTTGTCACTCACTGTATTGCAAACATTTATTTTCGGGGGGGGGGGGGGAGAGCAAAAAAAAAAGGTCACCACCCCACCCCCCTTTTTCTCTGTATCCGTCACCGGGCTGGTTTGTATAATTGGATTGGATTTTGTATAATTTCAAGGAGCCAGCGGTATAAAATGAGTTGGCTCGACCGGCAGCGCTGATTATTAATCATGTTCAATTCGAAGAAAACCCAAATACACAAAATAAAACTGCCAGGGAATTTTAATCATGTGGACTGAGATATATGTGGCACCATTTATAAAGTTGAAGTAGCAGAGTGCTTTTTATGTTTCGTGAATAGAACATAGTTTGAAAAACGGGATTATGAAACATAGCATTGATCTGTTTCTCAAAAAGTGAATGACAACGAAAAGAATTCATTGCTAGAGCATATGAAGCGATAAGTAAATGGTCGTCATTCATGACTAACCATGCTAGTGAGAACTGTCTAACCAGTGCTGGAAATTTCAGCTGATAATGTCATTAACCGGTATTGTAAAACTGTTTGAGATTGTTTCGAAGGAAGCCTGGCTAAGATGAGCTCTGTCAGTGTTTGGGGATTTTGAACAAAAATTTAAAATAATTCAGTGCGCCAGAGACACCTCTCTATTAGGAATCACAGTAAACTATAGAATACATAAAATGGTGGAAATTTAAAAGAACAATAAATACGTGATATCAAACCTTTTCCTTTTATATCAGATTCTCTCGGAGGCTTCCACCGAATGGAGGATGAGGGTTAACGCTTTGGCTTCGCATCTGGGAGGACGCGGGTTCTAATCCTCGTCCGGACATCCTGATTCGGTTTTTCCAATGTTTCGAAAAATCACTCCAGCCGAATGGTTCTCTTATAAGGCCATGACCGAATACCTTCACGTTCCTTGCCCCCACCACAGTTCTTGGGTGAACTGCACTTAGATGTGGTCTACACGCACTGCTAATCACAACTGACTACTAACAGGGCCGTATTAAGACAGCGCGGGGCCCGTAGCAAATGTGAAGAAGAGGCCCTTGATTTTTGCCGTCCGGGGGAAAACTGTAGAGCTAAAAAAATGGTCGCCGATCTAGCCTAGATGCGGGGCCCCCCCTAAGAAGCGCGAGGCCCCCTAGAAGGCGCGAGGCCTGAAGCATTTGCTACCTCCTGCTACGTGGTTAATCCGGTACTGACTACTAACCACAGCTGAGTTGCGCGACAGTTCTGTACGAGTATGTCTCTCGTCGCCGCCATCTGTGCGATCGACTTAAGGCAGAAAGTGAGCGGCGACTGAACTGTGACGGTGAGAAAATCCGCTCTTGTATCACATCTCGCAAGTACCCACAAAGCATAAAATTATATGGTACGCAAATAGCAAATAGGCACACATGATTCTCCAAGTACGCAGACTTCGTTTTAGCTCCGAATACTCTCAGCTGGTACAGTACAAAGTTCCAGTTACTGTCACCTTTTCTTTTAAATTAATGTCTATCTACACACACATCTTTCTCCTTTCCTGGACCCACCTAAACTTTAAATTCTTTCAGCGTTTTTGGTAATATTTCGTCTTCTCTCTTGCTAATTTATTCCAATCCATGACTCCCTTACCTACGACAGAAAATCTTTCCATACTCATATGCCTGAAATCGTGTGCCAGCTTGTGATCATGGATATCTTTTCCCTTCCTGTCCCCCAAATAAATTCCAACCCAGCTCCTTTATCACACGGTTTGCTTTTCAGTTTATCTGAAATATGTTGACGTAGCGATATTCGATTTAGAATAATGAAATTACATAATACTAGATATGTTTGTTTACATAATCCATAAAATTAATGATACCATAATTTGTTAACCCGGTGCGAATCCCTTGCCAACTGGTGCTGTTGTTCCGTTTAGGCGGCTTACCATCTCCACCTGAAGCGTATAACAATCACACTACAAACTAGAGTAAACAGTAACATTTGGTAATTTGAGCTTTATTACCAATATTATTGTTGCTTACCGGAGTAAATCTTTAAACTATCAAATAAATTTTGAATCACGTGTTGTATTACCACGCTCAGGGCCAGCGCTAGGAATTTCGTGGAATTTTTGGTCTACAATGGGTGGATTCTTGGCTTCGAGGCCTGGTGGGCCCCCCGTTGATCGCCCCCCCCCCCCAATCAGCCGGCGGTCCCGGATACATTTGACCTGCTTACCACCCCCCCCCCCCACCCTAACGCCGGCCCTGACCACGCTGCTGTCATTCTCTTGAGAACAGTTGGCCAATCACTGACCTGTCATAAGCTCCGCTGCTTGTACGTGTCGTTATTAAAAGCAATTTGAACGGTGAAACCACAAAACATATAATTTCAAAACAAGAAAATTCCATATTGTCAAGGTACATTTTTAAACTTTTTTTTCCCTGAAAATAAAATATGCTTCATCAGAGCAACTGCGTCCTTACCGTTCCTGGATCCGAGTCGTTTCTTGCTTCAATGAGGCGTAAAATCATAAGGAAAAAACTTATTAATCGCGTCACTGCAGCACTTACGCCGTACTTGCAGGTTAGCTCTGCTAGGACGTCGCGTGTGGCAGCCTGCATTTGGTCGTGTTGGGCGCTGACTCCCCACAGAGCCGCAGGGTCAGAGGAAAGCCAGGCATTGCTTCACGACACTCGGGGAGAGTGGACGGGCGATATGTTACCATACGTCCAAAACCGCCGCGTGTGGAGGCGAGCTGCCACATACGGGACCTCCAGCGCCTCTCACCGAGCGTGGTGGTGTAACGGATAGCGTTCTGGCCTCGCATTCGGGAGGACGGCGGTTCGATCCCCGTCCGGGCATCCAGATTTGGGTTTTCCATGGTTTCCCAAATCACTCCAGGCAAATGCCGGGATGCTTCCTTAAAATGGCCATGGCCGAATTCCTTCCCATTCCTGGCCCCCATCCTTTCCCGTCTCTAAAGACCTCGCTGTTGAGAGACGTAAAGCAGTTAAATAAAAAAAAAAAAAAAATAAAAATAAAAAAAAAATCCAGTGCCTCACGCGTGCAATTGTTCAGTTCCACTCTCAACGACAGCAAGTTGAGCAAACCAGCTGTAATACAGGATAACAAAAACATTATCTTGTGTCGCTCGCAATGCTGACTGTATCTATTTGCAGAATTTCTCGTTCCTAAGCTAATGCTTTAAAAAAAAAAAAAAAAGAAGCTCGATGTCATAAATAGTCAAGTTTTACGAACACTGAAGTCTTTAAATCACCGCAAAGAATAAAAAAATAATAAATAAATACGACTCGGAAATTGATAAACCACAAAAGACGTATTGATATGCTGTTCACTGGATACTGTGATTTTTCGCGTTTCCCAGACTGCCTGTGTTGAGGTGACGGTGGATCTTAAGCCATAAGGAGTGTGTAATGCCACGTGACACAATGGCAGGTCTACGAATTTTTTGAGCCAGGTCGGAAACTTGAGATTCATTCATGAATTTGCCTCCTGGGGCAGTGTAGAGCTATTTTTCGATTTTTCGGTCCCCCTGAGTATAACCGGGCAAGGTAGTGGACCTGAAAATAACGTCTTCACCACAAGAATTTCCCATTTACCGCGCTTTCAAACATGTTTTTTGCCACCCCCTGAAGTTGCCGCCCGGGTCAAACGCACCGGTTTGACTCCCGTTCTCTGTAAATAAATTTGTTTTTACACATTAAATCGAGATTAGAAGTCTACAAAACAGCTGATCATTATACAGCTAACAGAGAAGACCACTACCATTAGTATTAACCTTTAAAAAAAGTTTGGTATATATTGAGTGTATACATGAATAGTATGTATTAAGTATATATTGATCCAGAGAGACACTGTGGTCACTGGTACTGAATAGTTCCAACTTTTTATCCTGCAACTTTATTGTAGCTTCACCTGACCTGGCTGAAGTATATACCGGAGTTGTACGTCGCGCTCTGGGTTCGCTGTACAAAATTTGAAGTTCTGTTATTTTAATAAGTTATTGTCGTTGTTGTTAGCGTTTTAGGGCGCGTCGAAATCTAGATCATTAGCGCCCTTTATTTTAAGAAGTTTTGCAAGTAATAGAGATGGAAGTACTGAGACATACTGCAGAGTGAAACCTCATCACAGCATGGCTTCATAAGGCTAAAATAAAAACTAGCTCCATTTATCACCTTACAAGTTTGAAAAATTTTAAGAAATTATTTTTCCCACTTTACACTTCGTTGACATCTAGGTAATTACGAGAGTATAGGTCTTCACGAGAGGAACGGTAATGAATTCGACCATTGCCATTTTGAAGGCACCGTTTCTGTTTTCATCTGGAGAGATTTAGGAAAACCATGGAAAACCGAACTCTCTAAGGCCTAAGGGGAATCGATTCCGCTTCCTCCAAAATGCGAGGCCAGAGCGTTACCGCTCGGAGAACACTTTTGCTTAGTTTCAAAAGAGTTAAAAGTTCGTGAACACAGATATCTGTAAACAGACACCGCATGACTATATAAAAGATTATTACAATTAATCTGCGTTCACTCACTGTTAGAAATATGTCCTTAAATATATTTGGGTCAATTTTGGTGCAGTAGGCCGATAGTGTAAAACGGTTATTCAGTTTCAAATCTTTTTTTTGCAGCTGATCGGAGCTATCGGCAGACAATATGGCGTCTAATAGGCATCCAGTTTCCATTTCCCACTGTTATCTGATCCACGCTCATTGTGTGAGTCTGACAGCTAGCGCGGGGGGTGAGCGCGCTCAGTGGAACAGCCGCAGTCTCTGCCAGACATTTATTTATGGGCAGAAACATCAGTTCTATTCAGTTTCAATTATTTTCAATTGAAAAATGATTTCAAAATAAGTTGCCAAATTTATAATTGTGAAAATTTCGATTTTGAATTTGATTCATAAACTGATAGGACAATAAGATAAATGTCTCAAATGGACATAAGCAGCAAGTTAAGGGGATATCCATAAATTACGTGAGGTGTTTTTCCGGATTTTCTGAACCTACTCCTCTCTAATGAGACTTGGTGAGATTTGGTCCGACCCCCTCCCCCCAACCCCCTCTGGTGAGATCTGGTCCCGGACGCCCCTCCCCCCAACAGATCGCCCTCGCAACTTTTTGAGACCTTTATTTTTAGGCCTTACCCCCACAAAGCCGGTTTCACTCACACTTTTCGACGAAAAACCCCCTAACCCCTAAAATCAACTTACCGACTTTCGCGTCATTTGTAGACTTTTTTTTTCTTTAGCCCTGCAGTCCAACACAAATTTGAAAAATTTCACGTGGGTTTTCCGTTGACCCCCCCCCCCCCTCCCCCTTGGTGAGATTTCGCTGCCCCCCCCCCCATTTCACTTCACGTAATTTATGGACGCCCCTGAAGGGGTCATGCCACACAACGGATCATCCGCAGTCTGGCCGGAAATTGTAAAAGAAATCGCGGGGATCCCCTTAAAAATAAATATCAAACCATGCAGACACGGAACACGCGTTAAACGCGGAGCGATTTCGTTTACAACACGAGAATTAGTGACGTCACTAACTTATCAAAGACGTTGCACAACAGAGAGAGTGACACCGTGGCTACTAAACACATTATGTTGCGTTCCTGTCGTGATGGCATAGTGGAAAATTCTCCTTCAGGTAATTGAATGGAACTTTGTTAAAATAGGACCAGGGCCGCATTTAAGCATAGCCGGAGGGGGCCACCGATGACAAATGGAATGGGCCCCCGCCTACCGCCCAGTAGTAGAGCTAAAAGCTAAAAAAAAAGTTCACCTATTAAAATTGCCGACAGGGGCCAACAAAGCCTAAATGCGGCCCTTAATAGGACTTGCATCAATTTCTGAGGGGCATAAAAACAGTCTAATCGTCAATATAAGGGAAGCTAATCTGCAACATGGTGTGTAGTCTGCGCCTTTTACGATTTCAACGAATACAATCGACGAAGTATCTGCAAGATTGATCGAGAATTTAGAGTAACAGACTATTACCATAAACCCATTGCTTAGTTTCTGAAATGTGAAAAATTGAGAACTAAATAAAAGTTTAATTGACACATAAAAATGTTATAATAAACCCTTATTCTGCCATCTTTTACATCATTTACAACCACGGAAATAAGTTTCGATTTTGAAGTGTGCTTTTAACTAAAAACTCTTAATTTTCACTGAAAGCTTCTTTGTGCTGAAACGGGTCAAATCTAATACAAGCAAAGGCACACCAAGATTTCATTAATTTACTCATTTCCAAATCATTGATATTAATAATTAAATATTGGTATAAACAAAAACCATGAATGGGCAGGACGACAGTCCTACAGAAAATACTTAATCGACATATTGCATCAGCTCCAGTGATGCTAATAGTTTTTCGCGGAACAGCAATATACAATACAATAGATTCATTTTCCATAGATCCAAGAGACTGGCTCGGTGGGATGTGTAAAGTTGCCGAATTATATATAAAATATTGCAAAAGAAAAAAGATAAATACACCAGAAGATGCAGAGTCACATCATTCATGGTATATTAATTATGTCAACTACATTTATACCACTGGCCATTATTTTGTACATATCCTAGAAATAATATCGGTTTCTCGACCAAAAAACGAATGTGAATCAGTTTGCTGGTTCAGCTGTTTTTATGTCGCAAATGTTCTCGTTATTGTCGCTGTGAACAACCAATAAGGGCACAGATATCTGTATAGGTGGCATCAATTGACTTCCTGAAAGGGGAAAAAAAACCCAAATAGATTGACGCAAATTGTTCTGCTATCGACCATACTACAATGACAAAATTGTGGAACTTTTGAATTCGGTTGGAGACACTATAACTGTCGTTTGCTGATTTGAAAAGCTTTCCTCTGGCTATGCCTGCGAGTCATTATGAATATCAATGAAACTTGGATAGAAGTCGCTGTACAGATGGTTGCTGTCCAGATGGCATTCTGTTAAAAGTAATAAAAGTTTACACCTGAGATAAATTACTCGAAATCCAACTTGAAACAATAAAAACCGCATTAAGTTTTCCATTGTTACCTATTTAGGCCAGTTACCACTGTATAACATCCAGCAAGTTATATTTCCGTTAATAAAAGATTTTAGTGTATTGTATGGTATATTGTACCGTAAGAGGGGTTACTTTGTGACTGAGTTTTAACTTTGTGACACACGGTCTAGTTTTCGTATTTCAAATCTCCCGCCATGTCAGCGATACCAGGAAAGCAAACAACAGCTTCACCGCTTTGTAGGACTTACAGTGCCTCTTATCGGCCGCTGCCCGAAGCACCCCGGTCTCAATTGTTCTCTCAAGTCGTCGTATTGTTGAAAGGTTTTTCTGTGTAGTTGGGTCAACATCCAAAAACTTTGTCTGCTGAAGCGTTACACGTTTGAGAACCAGCTAAGACAGGTAAGTTTTCTTTGTTGTTATTATGTTAGCTACGCTGTGGAGTAATATAATCTTCGTGATCTGATATTTACTTGAGATATAACAACAAAACCAAAATATCGACACTTTAAGGGGCTACTTTGTGACACAACTATACTGTTACCAAGTAACCCCACAAGTTTTCCATTTAAGTATTCAAGCTATTTATTGTATTTTGAGTGTCAAGATAGGCATAAAACATTATGAGAATATATTTTCTCTTTTATTTCTAGGCAAAAACATATCTGGAACGAAGTAACCCTACCCGATGGAGTAACTTTGTAACAATTTTAACCTAAATTTCTGTTTGCTATCAAAGACCTAGATTAAACTGCCAAAATTTTGTAATGTTGTTTTGATTAAAAGTTTAATAAATGTATCATTGGGTAACTTTGTGAAAATGTTTTTTTTTTCTCTCTCTCTCTTGCATTTCTAGGCAAAAACGCATCTGGCACAAAGTTACCCCGCCCTATGGGGTAACTTTGTGACAATTTTTAACCTAAATTTCTCAATTTATATTAAAGATTTAGATTTGCGCAATATTTTGTTAGATAGGGGAAAGATACATCAGTGTCTTGTAATACCCAGTTTTGGGAAACTTTTGAAACGCTAAAATTAGTCACAAAGTAACCCCCTCTTATGGTATTGTAAAAAAGTTAGCATTCACTGGTCATGATTAAAATGCTGTGTTTGCTCTTTTGTTGTTGTTGTTATATATATTTCATATTCTCCTTGCATCGACAGTGAAATTCCGAGCCAAACAGACCATTAAATCCCGCTTGTCAGCTGTTTCGTCCTGCTGCCGCGCAGTGCATTGAGGTCTGTTTGCGTGCTGTACCTTCCCATATCACTCATTTTGATCAGTTATTCCTAACTTCCTATGCATTAATATAACTTTTAACTATTATTTCATTTCAATTATTCTTCATACGAATTTATCTGAGATTTTTTCATCCGCTGACAGATTAATAATAATAATAAACTCTCATCGATTTGGATGATGCGAGGTCAACCGTGCACATTTGTTTCTTGAATAAAGAGGAGACACATTTTAGTGCATAAAGCCAAACTATTCAATCGGTTGCTGCTGATTTCAGAAGTATACTTTAAAATGTGTTTAATTTGTCTGTTAGTAATACCGTGAACTTTATCCTGTCTGAGGAACGGGCTCCTTAACTTGTTCCCAGTTTGCAGTAACTATTGCCTGATACTACTCTGTTTTTCAAAGCTAAAGGCAGAATGAGCTGGTCGATGGAGAGCTTAAACGTCTGCTCTGTGAAAGAGAGCGGTATTTTAATGTTGTTGTTTTTTGGGCTTTAGGGCGCGTCAACATCGAGGTTATTAGCGGATATTTTAATAGTGAACTAAATAAACACAACTTACACCTAAGTTGATTGCATGAGTTTAGAACAGAATGACTTGAGTAGCGAATGTCTGCTTCCACAATCCGAAATTGAAATGCCGCGATGGAATAAGACGATTCAGTTAAGTAATTGTTTGATTTGAAACGAAAATTGGAAAAAAACTTTACCAAAGATGACTATTTTTGTATGACTCTTTGCATTAAGCTGCAATACAAAACTAACTCTCTGTCCAAACAATACCTGTTCATAAGATACTCGAAAATCTATATCTACCGACTAGCAGAAATAAGCTGAATCGTGGTGATATGGCAGTAATATGTTTGGAGAAATCTTCATCACGTAGCATAGTATTAATGTGGACACTGCACAAACTAAACAACAGCCGAAATTCGTCATTGCAGACTTATGGTTTGGTTGCGGCTTCTGGCTTTATGCTTTGCTCCTCAATGTCATTAAAGGTGGAAAAGACCCAAAGGCAAGGAACAGGGAGGAAACTGGTCATGGCCTTTAGAAAGAACTATTCCGGCATTAACCTGGTGTGAATTCTGGAAACCACGTAAAACTTTAATCTATCTGACCGGATGGGGATTCGGACCCACGTCCTCCCGATGCGAGACCACACACTACTTCCAGTAGTTCGATTATCCTAGCAAATATTTGTATTTTAATTGTTAACATTGTAACGATAAGCTGCAAAAAGCATTCGAACTGCTCAAGGATAATACTTTTTTACTATCAAAAATGATTTTAAAACATATTAAATTACTCACCATATTTTTCGGTGTATGACATTGCAAAATATGTGTACCTTGGTTCGAAGTTAAATCAAATAAAACCATGATTTACATATGGCTACCCGCAACTTTAGTGAAATATTTATGTGTGTATAGAAAAGTTTAATAAAATTTTCTGTGTGAAAACAGTATCTGTTCTAAACGTAATCCTTTTCATCAAAAAAATACGTGAAACTTTTGAAGAAAAATAAATTAGTGTTGCGGTAACTTCTTATGCAAATAAATTTTTATTGCAACAAAAGTTATACAGTAGCAAAGAAGAATTCATATAGGAAAGAACTGAAAAGGAATAACAATTGTGTTGGCGAGCATCAAACACAGGATATTTCGCATCTGAAATCACCGCTTTACTGAACTCAGCTGTAGCAGCCCTCCATTCCGCTCGCAGAAAAAAAATTCTATTCCTTTAGATTCAGAATCTAAAAACCTGAATATTAAGCATCTGAATTAAACAACTATAACGAACGGCCGTAGGATGACATTTTACATGGTTATCTGTAATTTTTTTTTTATTTTTTTATTTGTAATGGATGTGCTTGAAACATAACTGATCAACCACTTTGCTACGAACGTGAACACAATTTATCTGCAGTGTTGTAGTCGATGTTCTCAGCTGTTTGTATCAACGTTGAAGTTGGCAATCCTGTTAACTGAATTCTAGCGACATTAATGGCTGGGGCTGGAAACCATGGAGGAAGGAATATATGGAGACGAGATAACGCTAAATCCGTGAAATCTCGTGAAAAAAATGCACTTGCGCGGCGGACATCGTAGGAGTACCAAAACATTGGGCTGTTTGAACTGAGTTAGCTGCTGAGAATATTTCAGTTTCTAATATTCTAAAGTTTTCTATAATGCCAAGTTGTGCTGCATATGGTTGCACAAACAGACGAGATAGGAAAAAACCTGGAATAGCGTTTCATAAGTAAGTCACATTGTAATTATCGTTCTTGAAGTATCTGACAGGCAACTGCAACATTAGTGCAATTCGCTATAAATTTATTCATTGCTCTCAATAGGATCATATCATTCTCAAAGTTTTGTTGGTGTAGTGTAAACAATTAGCATATGTTACTATTTTGCACCTGAAAAGCTAGTGTTGAAAATTTATTTTAAGCGGGGCATGTTTACATCGTGACACAGTGAATATGGTATTCTGCTTGCATTACTAACATTTAAGTTTACACTGAAAGTGCACGATGAAATTAATTGTGATAATTTGTGCTGTGCGAACTACTAAAAGTGATGAAATAAACTTTGTTGTCCGAAAAGTATTTCGCGATACATTTCATGTGTCTAGATGTGTCTACATAGTTTGGTTTTGTAGCGGCAATATTAATGGAAATGTTGGCAGGTTGAAATGCGGTGTATACCAGAAAAGAACAAACAATTTATTTATTATTAGCTGTTAGCTTCCGATTTATGAATGCACTGATTTTTCTAGCAAAATTATATAGGCCACTAACAGTACAGTATCTTCTAAGTATGCTCAGAAACTATGAGGTTTTATGAAGTATTAATTTTTTTTTAAAGTTCTAAACATTTACTTATGCCATTTTTAAAATTTCAGGTATACCTTGTTTCTGTTTGTAAATAGATATTTCCAGATTTTGAAATCTTTCGTGTCAATTACTGAAATAGAATGTGAAAATATAACCTATTTGAACATCAACTAAAATTTAAGGACTGTAGAAATAAACAGTTTGTTATTCAGATTAAAAAGAATTACCTGCTCATTAAGTTACGTCCGAATTCATCATCAAATATGGATATGGCGATGGTTTTCTTCTGGTCCAGGCAGAATTTCAACCTAACCACTTCAATTTGAAGGTACAATATATCGAGAACTAAGCGAGATATCAAAAAAAAAAAAAATATTCTTTACTTTCAGTTTCTCTCATCGAGTTACATGAGAATTCGTCATCAAATTGTGGCGCCACGGTTATCGTTGAATCCCCACATAACGTAACAACCTCACTTTGAGACAGTATATCTCGCGAACTAAGCGAGATATCGAAAAATTTTATTGTTTATTTTCGATTTGTATCGTCGTGTTACATAAGAATCTATCACCAAATTTGACTTTGGGGACACGTTTCTTCTGAATTTCAACCAGAAACTCCACTCTTTTGAGACAGTATATCTCGAGAACTAAGCGATATATCAATATATATATATATATATATATATATATTCTTCATTGCGGTGCCACGGTTATCTTATGATTCCCTTGAGGTTTTTGTGCCTAATTGGAACTAATTGGACAGTGCAGCGAAATATTCGCATTAATACTTTTAGTTTGGTTTACTTTATATTTTCTTGTTTTAAACTCGCCACCGAGCGTAGCGGGTGAGTGGTATCGCTGTGGCCTCGTATTCGGGAGCACGCGGGTTCGAATCCTCATCCAACTCACCAGACTTGTTTTCCACAGATTCACAAATCTCTTCAGGTAAATGTCGGGATGATACCTTCAAAAAGATTATGGCCGAATTCCTTCCCATTCCTTTCCCCCAACTGCTTTTCCACCCGCGTATGTCCCAGGAGAAAAAAATGAAGTAAA
Organism: Vandiemenella viatica; assembly: GCA_031002005.1. Classification (NCBI taxonomy): domain Eukaryota; kingdom Metazoa; phylum Arthropoda; class Insecta; order Orthoptera; family Morabidae; genus Vandiemenella; species Vandiemenella viatica. Next base: position 31,205 of record JARYHS010004580.1, read on the forward strand.
AAAACGTATAAACGAGTTATTTGACAACGTGGCAGAGATTGCGAACAGCTCAGACTGTTAGAACTACGATGGCAGAATGTCATCAGCTTGTCGGTTTCGACATTAAGAAAGGTTCGTGGTGCAATTTGTTTTTAGATTATTAGAGTCATATTCTCTTTATGTTATTCTTGTTGTGTGTTATTTTTAAAAATAACCAGAGGAAGAAACTATTTCTTTCAATGCATAGAATATATTTTCGCATATGTCACAGTTTGTATTTAGCCAAAAAATGATTTAATATGTATAATTCAACGGTGGTTGGAAACGAAATACGTTTTCCTTTCAATTCGATCAGTGATGTCTGATTATGCACCTGTAAAACAGAGTGAGAAAATAATTTATTTATTAAATTGCGGATTTGACACCGGTTCTATCCTTAAGCGAGCTCTGTGGGATTAAACGAGATTTCAAAGATAATTATCGCTTGCCCATTGAAGCCACATTAGGTTTCACTCTACCACATAATTTTCAAAACTTTATTTTGAATTAGAGCAGAGGTAATATGCTTGCCTGAATAATTCCTTTTTATAATCCAGTAGTACAATTATCTTAAATAGTTTATTGTTTCATTGTTCATCATCTCAAGTTTCTAATTGCCTTACACACAATTACAATAAACTATGGTTTTTCGCAATTTTCTTGAAACCTAGTCCAAACATTTATATTTCTAAAATTAATATGTGGACTGCAATGCACTGGCTATGTTATTTTTTATTTTAATACATGGCATTTGATTTGGGACTATTTAGCCAGAGACTGTTTTTCTTTGCCTTTATATGTGTTTGTTAATATTTGACACATAACATTGCCGGATAGAAGTATCACTGGATCATTTCTACACGCCCTGATACATCCGACACAGCTGTATTGTGAAGATAAACATTGTCTATATGTAATCTAAAGATAATTATTGTAAGACATTAAAATTCTTTTATCTCTTTATATTTACAGTATCGATATCTTAACCACAGAGTTACTTGGGGTAGATTTCACGTGTAGTAAAAAATCAAAAATCAGGGTGTTGGTTGGTTACCGCAACGGAAGAATGACTGATGAAATTGAGGCTCCTGGGAGAAATTAAATACATACTCAGATATCAGGGTGAGAATAGACTGGTCATTATTGGTGGGGATTTAAATTTACCAGTTGTAAACTGAATAAGAAATAAGATTAATAATACAAGGGAACAGAGATTTACAAAAACACTAATAAGGGAAGGATAATTTACACAAGTGGTAGAGCAGAACACTAGGGGACAAAATGTTGTGGATATATTCCTAATAAAGCCCGATGATAACCATGTGGGGTAACTGAAGGAATAAGTGATCATGAAGCAGTTCTGATGGATATTATGGATATTAGAGGATTCAGTAAACCAGAAGCCAAAATTGAAGGGGGGATTAGGTACAATTATTAAAAGGCACAAATTTCGAATTTGGAGAGATATTTAAGAGAATGTTTCAGAAAATAGAAGGGAGGCACAAGTACATTAGAGTCTAGGTGGGAACATTTCAAGGAGATAATATGAAAGGGGAAGAAATTTTTTTCCAAAACAGAAAATAAAGAGAAGTAGAGAAACTGTATACTGTAATAGGGATGTGAGGAGGTTAAAGAGGTTGGTAAGAAAAGAACATAATAGAGTTAAAAGACAGCAGGGTAGCAGGGAATATTTAAAACAACTAAAAAGGGACTAAGAAGGTGGCTAAAGATGGGTTTATGAAAACCATTGTCAGTACAGGTGGACCATTGCCTGATGCATCTAGCAATTTCTATGGCTATTTCAGGAAACTGAGGGGAAGGGAGGTTGTAGAAACGCTTACAGGATAAGGATGAAGAAGAAGTTACTGAGGATTTGAGAAAGGCAGAGATTTTAAGTAAATGGTTTAGTGAGAGCGTTAAGTACAATGAATCAGAAATGGGATGGTCTAATTCGTAGAACGAGCTTAAAAATACCATTAGAAATGAATATACTAAACAAATTTGAAATTCATACTGAAGAAATCAAGAAGGATATAAGAAAACTGAAAAAACATAAAGGGGCTGGTGTGGATAATATTACTAAAGGTATCTTAAAGATAGCTGGATGTGACTTTGTATTTTTTCTTGAAATATTATTTAAATTGAGTCTGGATACTTGCTGCTTACCACAGGACTGGAAACTTGCTATAGTAGTACCGGTACATAAAGGAGGAGTGAGAATTACAGTCGAAAATTACAGGACAATCAGTTTGACATCAGTGGTAGGTAAATTATTGGAAAGATTGATATTCAACCACATCAGAAATGTATGTGAGCAACGTAAGTGGTTTTCAAGTAGGCATCATGGGTTCAGGCAAGGATATTCAATGCGAATCTCAGCAGGCCCGCCGCTAGCTGTTTGAGCGCCCGCGTGCAATACCGATTATGCCGCCCCTTATCTAAAGTACTACAGCCTGTGGTGGATCTCGCAAATTTCCGAACCCGGTCAAAAACCTGTGAGATTGCCGCCCCTTTGAGAATTTTTTGCCGCCCCCATTGTTGCCATCCGAGTGTCGCCGGCCGCCCGAAGCAGTGTTGAGCTAAAAAAAAAAAAAAAAAGGTCGCCCGCTATATGATACACTGCAAATTTCGTCGCGGCGACAATGGAGTGGCAACTATCGCGGGACGGCGACTGTCGATCACTCGTTTTGCCGCCCCCCTCGATGTGCCGCCCGCGTGCGGTGCACGCCCGCTTACGGGGCCCTGAATCTTAGTTGATGGATATATGCAAGATATTTCAGATGAAATGGACAAGGGAGGCCAAATTGATAGTGTAGCACTAGATCTTTCAAAGGCATTTGACAGAGTGAGCCATAACATGGTAGTAAATAATGTAAAAACTATTGGAGTGGATGAGAAAGTGATTTGCTGGATAGAAGAATTTTTAAAGGTAGAAAACAGAAAGTTAAGGTAGGAATTGCGGTATCAAAAGAAGTGGAAGTAAAAATGGGAGTGCCGCAGGGTAGCGTATTGGTATCATTGCTGTTCATTATTTTAATGAATAATTGTGTCGATTTGTTACTATCTAAAATTAGATAATTTGCAGATGACAAAATGATATATATAAAAGGATCAAAACTATTGATGACTGTAAGCAGTTGCAGGGTGATCTGGACAGGATATCTAGTTGGGTTGGTAAACATGGGATGAAGATAAATGCAAAGAAGAGTCAGGTTGTTAGATACACAAATAAAAACAGGAGGTTAATTATGAATATAAGGTGGGGAGAGAATTGCTTGATGAAGACTTGAAATGTAAATATTTGCAATTATATTTGTTAACAAGCTTAACTGGCCAGGACACATTGGTCAGGTGGTAGGGAAAAGTTTCAAAATTCTGCACTTGTTGCAGAGAGCGATGAGGGGATGCACAACAAAAGTAAAGGAATTGGGTTACAAAACTTTGGTCAGACGATTGCTGGAATATGGTAGTGTAGTATGGGTCCCACATTTTGCGTATCAAATACAGGAATTGAAGAAGGTGCAAAAAAGGGCTGCTAAATTTGTTTCAGTAAATTATCGCAGAATGCAAACAGTGACAGACATGACAAAGGAGCTGGAATGGGATTCATTGCAAGATAGGAGGATGGTGATGGGAGTGTACTGGTCGTATACTGGTGATGAGTCATGGAAAGATATTTAAGTAGGTATGAAAAAGTAGAGCATGGAAGGGAAAAGATGACCATGACCACAAGCTGGCAATTGATTTCAGGCACAAGGGTGTGGGAAGATTATCTTTTTAGGGAAGGGTGTCAGGGATTGGAATGAGTTACCAAGGGAAATGATGAATAACTTACCGAAAACGTTTAAAAGAATTTGTAGTTGAAATTTGTGGAGGACAAATGTAGGTTGGTGCAGGATAAGGGTAAGCTGGTTATATAGGGAAATTGCCACCGGAGCCTGTGCTCCATTGCAATTAAATTAAATTGTACAAAGTGAAAATTAATTTAAGTAATATCAGCTTTTGCGGAAATTTTTCTAGTTTCAAATTTGGCAACACCCAATTGCCTTGGAAAATAAAAGGCATATAATGATATTTTGGTCTGATCAATATCGAATTATACAATTTTTGATAGTGGTATTTACATTCCTGATGATATAATACCTTAACTTAGAGTATGGAAGTGTTTATTTATGATTTTTGTAACAGTAAAGCGGGGTAATGTAAAGAAAAAAACAGCAAGGAACCAGTGATAAAATATTTTGTTGAATTTTGCAGATGATAAATCGAGAGTGGTATGTTTTCCCTTCAGCATGTAACATCTTTGCATTTGTCCTGTTATAGACACATATTGTCTCTGGTATATAATCTGCTACCATGTGGTGGCTGATAGTGTGTTTGCTGTTGTATCATATTTACGGTGTAAAGATGAGTGAAGCAAGTGATTTGGAGGCGATACATGTGATCTGCATTAAACAGGAGGTATGTTTATATCTTTCATGGATTACACATCTATTGCTTATTACAATTCGGGGGACAAAAGTTTGCCGATGCACAAAGTGATTACTTCAAAGTGTACCATATTGCTTGTGGGTTTGGTAATATACAAACTGAAATACGATTATGAAATGGGGTTTGCTGGAGATCGCGATTCTGCTTGAAGTTGGCATCATAACACTGAAGTGGTCAAACGTAAGACTCTGCTAGAAATTCTTTCTGGTGAGTAGGCGGTAACGGCCTGGCCTCGCTTTCGGGAGGACGGTGGTTCGAATCCCCGTCCGGGCATCCAGAATTGTGTTTTCCATGGCTTCCCCAAATCACTCCAGGCGAATGCTTCCATTAAAAGACCATGGCCAAATTCCTTCCCGTTCCAAACCCCGATCTTTTCACGCCTCTAATGACCTCGACGTCGACGAGGCGTATAGTTATAACTAGTGTTGCAAACTGAAAAAAAATGTTTTTTTTTTCAGATTTGTAAAAAAAAAACATGAAAAAAACCTAGCACCCTTGTTTGTTTTTCTATTTTTTTTTTTTCAGAAAACCATATTTTGATAAATTATAGTTTTATTTATGGAACTTACATTTTACATGTGTGTTTTAAACCTTACTAAATCATATAATATCTTACATTATGATTCATAAATATATCTCTATAGGTAACATAATTTTTTATTCATCCTCTATGTCGGTACCACATTCACTAGTATCAGTACAACCAACACTAGTTCGGTCGGAGTCGGAATTTTATGTTTCTTCTTCTGTCCCCTCTAGATCCATTTTTTTATTTTTTTTATTGTTATTATTTTTATTCACAAAGGACAATGATACAGCTTTAATATATTTTATAGTACATAAGATGATTTGTGAATCCCACATAAGGTAAAACTTGTGTGTGGGCTTCAGGATGCAGGTAGCTTGATTCTTATAATACAAATATTTACAGTGACTTAGGATCTAAGAGATATACTATACATGACTGTGCGAGAATAACAATCATTGGAACATGTGAGTAATACAATCATTATAAAGATTAGTTCGATATGGTTTGACATAACAAAATTTATTTGTACATACATATATAAATGTTGTTTATATCAGGTAATGGAAGTTTATTAGTTCATTTAACGAGTCATGGTTGTCTAAAAGCCATGTAGTTATATGTTTCTTCATGGTTTCTTTCGGCTTATTGATAATATCTTCTGGTAATTTATTATAAATACGTGGACCAAGGCAGCTTGGATGTCTTTGCCCTAGTAGAGTGTTCCGGCGAGGGATGTATGCTCCACTTCTTTTTTGTAGTCTAGTTTTTAAGTGTGGTTGGTCACTAGTGCTGAAGATTTTTATGTTGGCATGTATGTAAATGACTATTTTTTTAATAAACAGCTGGCGGACATTTAGCAATTGGCTTTGTTTGTACAACTCACAAGTTGGAAAAGTGTATGGCATTTTATACATCACTTTCAGAATGTAATTTTGACATCTGTTGACCTGAGTCAAGTGTGTATCTAGTATTCCTCCCCAGCTGTTTATACCATATTGTAAGTGTGTTTGAACTAGTGCAAAATAGAGAGTTCTAAAGGCTTTTATTGGGAGAGTGTTTCTTATTCTAAAAAATATATAAACAAGCTTCTGCAGTTTGGTAACTAAGTTAGATGCATGGCGATTCCATCTTAAATTACAGTCTATTTCTATGCCTAGATACATAATGGTTTTTTTATAAAAGTTTCTCGGGAAACAAACCGAGTGATGTTGTTATTAATGCACAATATTTCGGCGACTTTATTCTCCATCGCCATCTTCAGGTGCAGTTGCAAGTCTTGAAGTCTGCACCTGAAGATGGCGACGGAGAATAAAGACGCCGAAATATTACATCACTCGTTTTGTTTCCCGAGAAACTTTTATAAATAAACAACGCCGAGAAAGATTACATTCATTTATAATGGTTTTTTTTTCTGTAGTTTCACACAGTTACATTCTGTATGACTATAGCATGTAGGTTTGTGGAGTATCAGAGTTTGATGGTCCAGTGGTTGTGTAGCTACAGTGTGTGAAAAGCAGACGAGTTTGGTTTTGCTTTCATTTATAGTAAGCAGATTATGGTTTAACCATTTCTGAACAGTGTTTAGAGCTTCCTGGGCTGCATTGAAGCTGTGTTCCCAAGTGTTACCTGTAGCCGTTATAACTGTGTCATCAGCATACGAAGTGGTTTTTGCATTGAGATTTAGTTCACAGAGGTCATTTATGTAAACCAGGTACAGAATTGGGCCTAGTACCGTTCCTTGCGGAACACCTACTTTGACTTCTGCGGCTTCACTTATGGTATTTCCAATTCGTACCATCTGTGTTCTGTTACAGAGGAAACTATTAAAGAATTTTAGAGGAGTTCCTCGTATACCAACCTTTTCGAGTTTTGTGAGAAGTATAGTATGGTCAACAGTGTCAAATGCTTTTTTTAAGTCTAGAAATATTGAGATTGTCCTTTTGGAACTATCGACCATCTGGCACAAGTGATCTGTCAATGAGTATATAGCATCCTGAGTGCTTACATTTGGTCTGAAGCCAAACTGATTTTCTGAAAGTATATTAAATTCTTCCAAGTACTTCATTAATCTACTTTTGA
>JARYHS010004581.1:0-37385 GCA_031002005.1 Vandiemenella viatica
AGAAAGGTTGTAAATAATAACTATTTTTTGTACTCTAGAGGGCATTTAAATTAAAATAGTTATATACATCCTTAATAAAAACAAAATTAGCGGTAAAATTGAAGAAATATAAAATTAAAAAATAGATACTTCAATTCTTGTTACTTAATCCGCATTAATAAAATCTGTTACAAAATTTCACGCAGTTTCTACATCTATTATTAAAAACATATAATTATAGTAGCAAGTAGATTAATGGGAAAACCAATAAATAAAGAAAGGAAGTGCAGACGAGAATTTAAATGTACTACTTAACCTCAACATACTGGCCCGGTGACATTTACAGCGTAAGACAAGGAATTAGAGTGCGTTCGATGTTATTTTAAATTAGCGCGAAGAATACCAGTTTATGTAAAGCATGAAGGTGTTTGAAAAGAACGTAAATTTAAATGGTAAAAGCTAATTACCTTTAACAGTCATTTAAGCTTTTCAGAGGTTTGGTGAAATACTATGACATAGAATCTATAGCAAAGAGGAATTAAATAGGACGTATCGAAGTTTTTAACAAGAATTTTAAAAAGTTCGGGTCGTGAAAGTTTAGTAGCTAAAAGAACAATTTTCTTTTTGTTCTTGCAGTTCAATTTAGAGTGTGTCGGACATGATACAGTTTGCTGAATAATATACGATTTTATACTTTTGTTTGGAAATGAAGTAAATTACTGCGGCCTCGAACCAATTTCTTAATGGCAGGGAAGATTAATAAGAATAAAGAAGTAAAATACCTTTCGGGCTGATTTAATGTTACGTCTTATATCGGGGAGTACATTGCTCCATGCACCAAAGACTGCGGTGTGAAATGTGGAGTACAGACATAGATGATTTTTTTTATAATTCAGAATATAATTAACTGATGATAATATCTGCTAATTAATACCGAGCGTGGTGAGTGAGCGGTAACGCTCTGGCGTCGCATCCGGGAGGACATGGGTTCGCCATGCACATGGCTTCTCGAAATCACTAAAGGCGAATGCCAGGATAGTTCGTTCAAAATTTCACGGCCGAATTCCTTCCCACTACTTGCTCCACTCCTTTCCATCTCTTATGAAAAAATGAAAAAAAATGTTTGAAATTTAGAACCAAGTTTTCAAGTATTCTTGGGCTGTTCTCGTCTAAAGAAGGAAACGCGTATTAGTGGATCGATATATTTAGCCACGAGAAGGGTAATGAGAAGTCTAAATCTGGCAATACGTTCCATTCACCGCCATTTATTTTTGCCGTCGCGGTCGTACAGACATTTGCGTCGCCCTTACCTTTCATGATGTTATTTACCGCCACCTAAATATTTTATTTTGTCGTCCCGTTACTTCCGGCCGTTCTCATTACGAGCAGTTGCAAGCAACTTTGCTACATGTTACTGACATTTATTTCTCGTTTCCTTTTTCGTATGAATTACAAGACGAAACATGTTTTTTTCAAATTAGTCCAGGCACTAAATTTAATAGCTACACTCCATTCCATATCCTGTATAGATAAAACCAGAACTCCATAATATAATTTACTTTAATTGCTAGAGATAGCTCGCTCCGATGGAAATTTTCCTACAAACCTTTTTTCCATTTCATACTAATTTTGATCTTAAATTCTTTGAGTTATTTTCCCTACCCATCTACTTTTTCCCTTTACGAATATTAATTTTAATTCCTTTAGTTGTTTTTAGTAAACTATTCAGCACTTCGTTTGGTAATTTACTCCAATTCCTAGACCTCCTCCCCACAAAAGAAAATTTCCCCACTCCATCTGCCTGAAATCGAGTGGTTGCTTGTGATAATGATAATCTTTTTCCTTCCATGCTCTACTATCAATTCTTCAGGCAATAACCTACAAGCAAAATGACCAATATTAGTAGTGTGCTTTCTAAAAAACTGTCCTTACCATCCTCATGTCTTCCAATGAATCCTAATCTAGATGCTTTATCAGATCAGTTATCGACTGGATCCTGCGGTAATTTCCAAAAACAGTTCTAGCTGATCTCCTTTGACTCCTTCTGATATATAAAATGTTGGTCGCAAACAGCACCACCATATTCAAGCAATGGCTCCACCAAAGATTTGTAACTCAATTCTCTTACTTCTCTGGTACATCCCCTCATCACTTTGTCCAATAAATAAAAGATTTTAAGAGCTTTGCTTAATGTGCCCTGCCCAGTTGAGTCTATCGTCAATGTAATGCCAACATATTTACACTTTCCTAATCTTTATTAATTAATTTCCTTCCCAACTTAAAATCATAAAGAACATTTTATTTTTTATAAGTGTACCTAACAAAATAGATTCTTGTTCGCATCTGCCTTCGTCCCATTTTGACTTCCCCTGCTAGATATCAGCTCAGAACACAATGCAGTGGATTCACGGTCTTCTCCCACGTTGATTTTATTATATAACAAATGACATAAACCCTGTCTGTAAACCATTAATAAATAATGAATAGCTACAGTCCCAACACGCTATCCTGTGGCACTCTCATTTTTACTTCCAGCGTTTTTGATGATGTATTTCCTGCAGTAACACTTTGCTTTATATGTTACAAGAGTTCCGTGCCAGAAAGTCACTGTTTCATCCACTACAATGGCTTTAATCTAATTTTGTGGCCCACTTTGTCAAATTCATAGAGAAAATGTAAGTAAAACTCTTTTTTTACTTTCAAATGATTTTCGATGTAATAGCTTACACAGTTACCGGCAATAAATTAAATCGATCGTTGCCTAAAATAAGGAAAAGAATTGCGAATCAATTGAAAATAATCTGGACGCTGGGTGAGATTACGAACTGTATAATACGGAATGCGTTGTTGTTGTAATTAATACCTATTTGTGATTTTTGTTGTAACTGGATATACAGGTGTTAAAATAACTATACAACCTCTTCAGTAGCACACGAACACCAGGTCTGTTAAGCATTAAGCCTCGTTAGGAATCAGTAGTTTGCCAGGGAAGAATAATAAGACGAGAGATTTTTCCTTCTTTATTCCATATTTGTAATTCTTTGGCCTATCTCGAGTGATTACCCCTTCTTCCCTCCACACTACACACATAAATACACAAACTTAACAACCATAACCTCTTCATAAATTAGAAACATTAATTCACGCATCGAAGTGTATATTGGTAACTTCATTGCCCGAAGGAAAAACCATTAGGCATACAAAGCTTCCGGACTTGTAATACAAAAACTGAAGGCGCAAATTTGATGAAACTGTTAAGAAACTACGTCACTGCCGCAGCATCAAAGAGCTCACATAATATTGCTTATGGAGCTTTAAAAGAAAGCAGTGCATATCACAATTTGCTTAGATTTTCCTTTAAATGTGTTAAGTGAAGTAACAGAGGGATATCCCAAACAATAATTGAAAAAATCGATATTTTAGTCATATGAGGTAGTTCTTTCTCAAATCGGCTATCACATCTGTGACACGATTAGCTCGGCTTTGGAATGTTGCAAATGTTGTAAGTTATGCTAGACTCTTCATGTACTTCCAGCATGAACTAAAGTGATGCAAATATCAATACTTAATAAATTAGAACAGAAAGAATAAGGTCGCTGAATGGTTGCATCTCACTTGCCATTGTGCAAAACCTTGGTATAGTCTCCGGAATAAAAAATTTCCACGATTTCCCGAAACCACTCAAGGCGAGTGCAGTGGTGCTTCCTTTTAAGGAGTAGTGGCTGACTTAATTCCCTTTGTTCGCCAAAAAATCTTTGTAGACCCTAATGAACACGAACTCCAAGGACCCCCAATCCTGCATGGAAAACAAAATAAAAATTTGTTTATAGCCGGGTTCACTCGCTTAAACGACTGAGCTAAAACCTGAATGAAGACGTTGTGTGTTGGGTTGGGTTTCGAGATTGAAGGAAAAAACTGATTTTTTGTCGAGAACGAAAATGATATTTGCAAGTGCTGCGTAAATATGAGCAGTTGAAGTGCCACTGCGTATAATAGCGGAGACAATGTAAAACGAGCATGACCCTTGGAGCGGTTTCAATTAAGATCATCAACTAAGGTCAGAGATAGGTTATTCTCATAAGATATTAAGGAGTGGTGACCACAAATACACCCTACCTTAAAAAGGAAGTGATTCTGCAATCAGTTCTTCAAAACAAGACAAAATGACAGTGAATCATCATCATCATCAAGGGTTCTCTGCTATACAGCAGGTCCACGCCCAGTGACAGCCCACCACGCTCCCTCTGTTCCGCCATTCTCTTAGTTTTCTATATATCTCCCGTTTATCATTATACTATCCATCATTTTCATCCTTCACCAACCTCTTCTCTTCTCTCCGTTTACCGTCCCCTCCAGAGCAGTTTTAAGCAAGCATTCGTTCCTCAGCACATGCCCAATCCAGTTCTTTTTTCTGTTTCTTATTGTTTTTATGAGTGACCTTTTCTCTTCTATTCGTTTCAGCACCTCCTCATTCCTTACTTTGTCCTCCCAACTTATTTTCTCCATCCTCCTCCATACCCAAATTTCAAAAGCTTCCAACCTCTTTACATCTTCTTTCCGTAGCGTCCATGTTTCTGCTCCATACAGTCCTACGCTCCATACAAAACATTTGGCTAATTTTTTCCTCAGGGTTTTGTCCAGCATTCCGCATAGTAAATTTGTCTGTATATTGAAAGCTTCCTTTGCCATTGCTATTCTAGTTTTTACCTTCTTGCAGCTCATATCACCTCTCACAATACTCCGAGATATTTAAAGGGCTCCACTTGTTCAATTATTTCTCCTTGCAGCGTTATCATCATTTATTTCTTACTCTTTCCCATCATCATACATTTAGTTTTAGTCCTATTGATTCTCATTCCGAATTCCTCACACCCTTTGTCTAAAGTCTCTAACATTTTTCTGATATCTTGACACTTTCTGCCAGCAAAACCATGTCATCAGCAAACCTTATGCAGGTAATCCTACGTCCACCCATGCATACACCTCCTTTACCTCTTAAACTTCTTTTCATAATTTCCTCAAAATATATGTTAAGTAATATGGGTGGCAAACAACATCCCTGTCTTCAAGTAAAATGACAGTGAAAATACACTGCAAAAGATAACATTAAATACAAAAATTTGCAGTATTTAAACCAAACCTTATCACCACACAGTTAACTTTCAGGTACCATCCGAAATTAAATATATAGTGTAGATCTTATTTGTTCGGTGTTTCCTACTATCCTCTCAGCCCATTCAGAAGTAGATTTTCTCGAAATCAGTCTAACCGACAAACCGTAAAAGGATTAGGTTACCAAGAAATTAGCAATATGTTCTTATCTTTCTGCTTTGAAAAATTATGGACCTGTAAATGATTCTACACCCGCCTCCTTGGTTCAGGTTGCTGCGACACCTTGACGGTGGACAGGGTTTAAGGAATGATGGTACACGATTCACAATCACCATGGCTTAAATTCAAAACCTGTTCACAGTGAGTATAGAGTGTCAGAGTATGGGAAATTGTTGAATGTCATTTGTCCATCGAAATGGAGTTTGAAACTCAGCGGTCTTCTCGTTGTATTTCGGAAGAGTAGAACTGAATAAATCCACCCTATACGTTCTTTCAGCTACACTGACTGTTTGTTAAGTTTTCATTACTAAACGGCTAAACTGATATTGATTAAATATTACAAGGAAAAACCATGTATTATTAGGATGGACATATCTAGGCATATCTATGATATTTCGTCAGGAAATTTTGAAACCAACTAGATGGTGACAGACAGATGGATCTTATGGGCCACTGAGGCTTTGTTTCTCTCGCAGTCAGTTTTTGTATGACCTGTTCATAAACAAAAACAATTTATTACATAGTATAACCAAGGCTTGAGCAGTGCGATTTCGCACTGCTACTTGCCATTCGGGAGGACCGGGGTCAAACCCGGTTCGGCCATCCTGTCTGAGGTTTTCCGTGGTTTTCTTCGGTCACTCTAGGCGAATGCTGGGATGGTTCCCTACAAGGCCACGGCCGACCTTCCATCCTCCCTCCCTCCCCGTAGTGTAGTAGGCTGAAAAGGATCTCCGTGATCCTCCAGCAGCCCACCTCCCAGCCATCAGCTGGGAGAAATGAAATAGTAAAAATATATATATATATAGTATAGATGTGGGTTTGCGCTGCACCAGACTATTATTTTGTGTTTATAAGTAGCTAGCTCACCGGTTTCCAACCCCTAACGGCTATATACCTTAGGAAAGGGCAGCAAACCAAACACGTAGAGTAAGAAACGGTATTGACCTAAGATGTCCCCAGAAAGAGCCATAATTTTAAATTTCAAACAAAAATCTGTGGGAAGAACTGTGTTAGTTAGCCTCCTGCGGATAACTTCTATCCCCCATCCCACCCATTTCCCCGTGGTTTTTTGCTAATTTTAAAAACGTTGCAAATTGATTTTCTTCATGAGACATGTTCGATGGTAGAACGCTATGCAGATGGCTTCCCTGTCATATTATTCCGACTCCGTATTTCTTGGGACACCGTTAGCGTAACTTACATTATTATATATCCAATTTTAGCAATATAATTATAAGTCCATGTGTACGAAGTCAGGTGTAAAAGCTAGTCTTCACGTAAACACAAAACATTACACATAACAAAACTCATTACAGTCATCCAAACATAGAGTCTGAAAATTACACGTCCAGACGAATAGATCTGGTAGCCCTACCAATTACGGATATGCTGTCACCATCTGGAAGATCCAACCAACCCTCAAGTTGAAAATCACACATCAGAAATGAACATAAAGCGGTAAGAACTTTATACTCGATGCCAAATATCTAGAGAATTTCATCATAATTTTACAACTAACCAAAAATTAAAAAAATGTGAGGGTGAAGAGAGTAATGGGGATGTACAAGGTGTATTTGGGTAATAAGGCGTGGAAAGATAATGGTTGAAGAATTGGGAAAGGTGCATGAAAGGGAAAAGATCACCATCAGCACAAGCTGGTACTTGATTTCAGTCATAAGCGTTAGGGAATATTTTCTGTTTTAGGTAAGGACATCGGGGATTGTAAGAAATTACCAAGAGAGATAATGAATAATTTACCAAAAACTCTGAAAGTTTAAATTTGTAGAGGGCATCGCAATTAAACTAACTTAAAAAAATATTCAGGCCTCTATTGCCGTATTAAACTCTGTGAAATAAGAGGACATTTTTAGAGAAGTTTAAAGGCATATTACCCTGTCCCTTTAAGTTAAGAAAAGTAATCTCTCTGATTGACACATTATCCAGTTATTAGCACCAATCTCAGTTCCAGCGTATCAAGCGCTGCACACCCGGGAGTTGTTTTGCATTCTGATCGCATTCAGTGTCGACCCACGCCCTCCTGAGCTGTCTATTTAGACTTCTAATTTTCTTACGAGGCTCTTTATCACGTGACAACATGGGCTGTTATCGAGACTGTTTGGCTGCATTAACTGGAACGTATTAATTAAGCGAATTGAACTGAATTGAACACGGGTTCCTCTTCACACCATCGCACCGTTTCGACACCTGCGACAACAGTCGTAAACGTCACTGCAACGACTAGAACCAGGCTGCCCGGAATCGATAAGAACAACATCTGCAACGTCGATAGCCACATTTTATTTGGGAACAAAAGTACACTGATAAATCACTGTCTTAAAATAAAATCAGGAAGTATTTAAAAGAAGTACAGAAACCAGCTGTTGCAACTCACAAATACAGCAAATAATTAGTCCTCTATGTCTTTATTTTGGTTGGGGGGATTAAAATAATGAATAAAAGCAAGCTGTCGTTCTCAGCATGATGGGTGAGGGCCTAGCATTCCGAAGGATCCGGCTTCATTTCCCCTGATTTTGGATTCATTAATTTTTTAAAAAATTATTCGAAACGTTTTCCGAAAGTCATTACCGATTTCCCTTGACGAAATAGTCACCTCGGCCCCAGCAATTTAGCTAATCAAAAATATCGGCGATTTCCCGGTAGAGTTTTGCGTAATTGGGGTCCATACTCTAATTGTCTTAATATATCTTGATGTCTCGAGATAGACAGTGATTTCCTGGAGCATATTCAGTGCTCAGGTTAGTTAGAGGACTTCGTTTCACACTTCGCCAACACTGTGGCTCAATTCTAATGAGTTTTAATATTTAAGTAACTAGTATTTAGTATCTATCCCCATCCATTAGGGTGCAATGCTCTCTGAATTAAGAGCACTCGCAATGAAATAAAATTATTACATGCAAAGAAGTCTTGACGAGTTTGTGTAGTAGTAGAAGACGTACGATATGAAACGTAAGATCTCAGCGGTGATGTGCCTGACGAATACGAGACACAGGCAAGTACGTCCCAAAGTCGTTTGAGTAAGTGTGTTGGAGACGCTGTCTAGATTGAAGGAGTTCTTCCTTCAGCTCGAAGTATTATGATTTGATGGCACTGTGGTAAAGAATGATAAAACAATCGCTAAGTCTATATTTCACTTCTTCGTAGAACTGACCACTTTTCGTAACTCCGCAACAGACTGATATAGCTTAGTCCTGTTTTTAATATTAGGTTTTACGTGTCAATCTTGTCGAGCACTATTTATGCTGGCAATATCACTACAGTTCTTTCCCCTTAATCGTAATTTGCATTGTAATTTGGAAAAAATATTAATATTGGTTAGGAAATCATTATGTGTGCTTATTATTTTCGATTCTTGGTTACATTTTTAGTTAATCTGTTTTCTTTTTTACTCAGAATTTCTTCGAGCGGGTGAACCTTTCGGTCGCTACAGCGTTCTAAAGTATATTAACCCGCTCGAAAGCAGATGTTATGTTTGCAGTGTGACTCCCATCGTGGGCTGATGACGTCAGAACGATAAGAATGTATGTGAAGCATGAAGTCAAAAGACCGATCTATACTATCGAACATATGCATTTAACGCACTGCTCAGATTAAATTCTCATAACACTTTCTGGAAATACAGGGATTCGAATCCAAACCCTGAATTTTCTAACAGCGTGAACTAACCACTAAGTCATCTAGCCGCTGACTTTTAGTGGCTAAACCTTATTTCTTAAAAACACGAAATATTTCTGAATATCCAACAAACAACACACTCGATGGGTACACGAAAATCTTTTCGTCCCTGTGCTGCATTTCCTCTTAAAATATTTTTTGACTATTATTCTATGGAGCTGTTTTGTTGGTCAGTAAAATTAATACACCTATGAAATTTTATAGCTGTAATAGAATTTATTTGAATTTTTATCTGATTTTTTGATAGCGCGGCTGGAAAATTTAGATAATAATAATACTTAAAGATTTGGTAATCCCGGTATACGCGAAATACCCAATTAAATGAAAAGGTTATACAAGAACCCTGACTAATGATATCACACCCAATGGGGAACCTCAAAAAATCGTGGGAGGTATCCAAAAAATGTTATACAAGAATCATCACATATGATATCACACCCGATAGGGTATCTAAAAAAATCGTGGGAGGTATCCAAAAAATGTGATACAAGAACCCTGACTAATGATATCACACCTAATAGGGTACCTCAAAGAAGTCGTGGGAGGTATCCAAAAAATGTTAAACAAAAACCCTTACTAATGATATCACACCCAATGGGGTACCTCAAAAATCGTGGGAGGTATCCAAAAAAATGTTAAACAAAAACCCTGACTAATGATATCACACCCAATGGGGCACCTCAAAAAATCGTGGGAGGTATCCAAAAATGTTATACAAGAACCCTGACATATAATAACACACCCATTACGGTACATCAAAAAATCGTGGGAGTTATTCAAAAAAATGTTATACAAGAACCCTGACTTATGATAACACACCCATTAGGGTACCTCAAAAAATCGTGGGAGTTATTCAAAAAAATGTTATACAAGAACCAGACTTATGATATCACACCGAATATTGTTCCTCAAAAAATCGTCGGAGGTATCCAAAAAAAGATGTGATACAAGAACCACCCAATAGGGTACCTCAAAAAATCATGGTATGTATCAAAAATAAATTATACAAGAATCCTTACTAATGATATCACACCCATTAGGGTACAATCAAAAAATCGTTGGAGTTATTCAAAAAAATGTTATACAAGAACCCAGACTTATGATATCACACCCAATATTGTACCTCAAAAAATCGTGGGAGGTATCCAAAAAATGTGATACAAGAACCACTCATTAGGGTACCTCAAAATATCGTGGTAGGTAAAAAAAAAAAATTATACAAGAATCCTAACTAATGATATCACACTCATTAAGGAACCTCAAAAAATCGTAGGAGGTATTCAAAAAAATGTTCTTTATCTATTTGTGTGTGGACCTGTTTTGCAGTCAGCAGAATACACCAACCTGTGAAATTTCATGACAGTCGGTTCAATGACGGTGGATTTACAAGGTTTAGAGATGACCACGTGACGAAACTACAACTGCTCAATTTTTGCTTTTTTAAGTTTAAAAAATAACTGTATGTAAACTAATTGTTTAAAATTACTTTGAGATAAATTTAAAAAAATACTTACAGTTTGTTGCAGGTCGGTTCAACATCTCCTTCTTACTGTCTGAACTGGAACTAATCAGGAACTGATCAGTACTGGTGAACTGCATTGGGAAGCCTATACTATTTCGGTGACGTTATGGTTGCTGCGAAGGTTCTACATAACCCACAAACTCAACTGACAGGGATACGGTATAGCTACGTCATTGGATGTAGTAAGTGGTTTCAATCAAGGCTCAATCTTGAGAAAGAGGACTCGATTTAAAGACCGTCGATCTGGCGGGAAAAAAGGCGTAAGAAAAGTTTGTGACCTGGATTGAACATTGGCAATAGAAAGGGAATTAACCGGTGGACATCATTGAAAGTAAGAAGCTGAATGCGCTTGCACTACGCAGAGACAATATGAAAAGAGGAAGGTTAAAATGGTGAGGATGGGTAAAGAAACGGAGCGCGATTCATCATGGGATAAGGTATACAAGAGGATAAAGGAATTACTAGTCGAATAATAAACGTAAAATTCGGTTGAGAGGTAATTTATATATAAGGATTATGATGTACTGTATACAGAAAAAGAAAGAGCTTAAGGGATCTCCAGATCCAACTAAATAGAAGTAACAAGCTTAAAATCTGGGAACTCATCACTCACGATGCTACTAATAAGAAGGTATTTGAAGGAGCATAGGGGACAGAGGGCTCAGAAGAATTTGTTCGAATCCTGAAGAAGTAATAGCTGTAGAAACGGTGTAACTGGAAAATCATAAAATTACTTGGTGGCACAGATTGGTAGAGGAATTAATGGTGATCTGTGTGTTGTCATCTAAAAAAATATGCAGTATATGGTCAGAGCAATGATATCGGTACGATCTGACTACGATTATTGGCTGTTAAAGATAAGTTTTGTAAAGAAAGAAGAGAGAAGCACCAGATATGCACAAAACAAGATTAGCATGTGGTAGCTGAATGAAGAATGATCTATATAGAATGTTAGAAATAATCGATATATATAAAGACTAGCTGATACCCGCGACTTCTAACGCGTGGATTAAGAATTTCTTTGCCAGAATTGAATATAGAAAGTTGTTGGTAACGAGGGATTGGTACCAAACAACACCGAGTCGGCATAATACGACAGGAAAGCCATCACTATATTGTAGTGTTATGGTATCCACTACATTTGTCAAGGTGGAGCCACCTTGCGTCACCGTGTGTGTGTATGGTGTGAAAGAGGCAGCAGCTGCCATCTATGTGCAGGTGTTTAAGACGCCACTTTTGTTCCATGGTCCTCCATCAAATACCCGGAATTGGCCACCGGATGAAGAACCCCATTGGCTCAGCTGGGGGTGGCGCGCCAACGCACCTCGTGGCTGGAGAGGAGAGAAAAGAGGGGACTCGTCGCGCGAGGAACGAGAGGAAGACGGTTTTGGGTGATGCGCTGCAGCGTCAAGTTTAAGTTCATGTGTGTTGTTTCAGTCAGTGTGAGGCTGATATCTTTTACTGCATTTTAGTCGACGGAAGAGTTCATCCAGCACCAAGCAACAACACGGTAATGTGTTTATAAAAAGGAAGACTTTAATCACTGCATTGACATTTTCATGCGACTACACCCGAGACGACCCGAGAATTTTCTCATGAGCCTGTTATTGCTTTATCCGCACACAGTCGTTCATTTTTACGTTTCTTTTACTGAGAAATAAATTCAAGGCATCCCATGCCGGAGCAAATTTAACTTACAAAATTGTAATTTAGTGTTCTTTTCTTGTTTTTTTTTCTTTTGTGCATTTTGTGAATAAATATTTACGTAGTTTCAAACAGAAATTTTATCCCAGAATTATTTAAAATAAAATTAAAATAGTATGGAATAATTAAATAACGGTGAAATCCAGTTGATAATTTTTAAGTAACGAAAAAAATCGTTACATTTTGGCGCCCAACGTGGGGCTCGTTTTCAATTAATAGTAAAGTCGCGTTACGAAAAACAATGCAGTGAACATTTTTATTTAATAATGGATGTATTTTCAATTTTTTAAAAAAAATGGTTTCAGCCTGATGAGGACGGAGCCGATTTCTATATGTTAATGACTAACCTGTAGCATCATTAATTTTATTTGTGTTGTTAAAAACATGTTTTTTTAAAAGGTTTGCAGAGGCCGAGAAATATTTTGTCAAATTGTTTAAATATTTTGTGTACTTATGTTTATCTTTTGAAAGTGTATATATGTGTTCAGTGCTCGTTAATGGTATTTGGTTTGATGTGTTTGATTGTGATTATTGATGTCTGGTCATGAACGGCGTTGTTATTTTGGTTTTTTTTGTTGTTGTAAAGATAGAGGAATTAATTTTTTGTGTTGTCATAAACATGTTCATTTCGCGGAGATTAAGTGTCTGTTTTGCTGTATAAAGAGTCTTTAAAAAAAATTCATGTTGCAGAAGAGAAGTACATGACGTGGTTTAAAACAAATTTAGAATGGGAGTACCGTATGGAAGTAAGATCTCGAAGGATAGCGAGTAAGCTTTAAAGAGAAAAGTGTATCTACACAAAGTAAAAATGGATACAGAATTGGTTGTCAATTTGGAAACTATACCGGTTGGGGGTCGTGAAAATTGTAGTAAAAATTAAGTTTTGTTTGAATGGAGGGGCAGTACTTCTACACATAGTCGTTAAGGAGTCATATAAAAAAAAATAATACAAAAAGACTCAAACCGTAATGGACGACCCACAAGGTAGAATGTTCGCCACGCTGCAGGCCTTCATACAACAACAGTTTTCCGAGCTTAAAGAGTCTCAGCAATCTTTGATACAACAAATATCAGAATTTAAAGGGGAAATGACCAAATGTTTTAATACACAACCTGCCAGGCTAGCCAACGAGTTGGACGCAACGAATGGAGTTGCCATTTCAGATCCAAGACAGAACAACCATCCTGTGTTGGAGGGGAAAGTAGGAGTAAACAAAATTACAAATGATAGAACTATAGAAAATGTAAAAACATACACGCAAACTGAAGTGGGAACTGATGCTGATTTACCGATCAAACCCATTTGCCGAGAATTCTTGCCTGTTAGGACGGTGATTGTAAAACACTATTTCAGGTTGAGAAAAGCGAAAGTTTTGGGCGATGAATCTAAAGATCGTGGGTACATGAACTGGCTGAAGACAACAGAACAGATAGGTATTTCTGTAGTAAAGTTCCGAGCGTGCCAAGAGCTGCGAAATTCCGAGAAAGAGGGTGAACAGATGCTTGTCAGTGGGGGGTCACTAACAGTTATGCGCCGTGAGATCACAGCTGTGTACCTTCAGAACAGCATTTTTGGAAACAAGGAAACACCAATTAGTATTTACAGACAGGGGTTGTACACTTTTGGGTTATTGGAACCAGAAAGCAATTACTGTGATCAGAGTTCCATTCAATACAAGAAGCTAGGAGACATTCAAATTTTCTATTGCAAAAATAAAACGTGGATCCGTGGAAAACACTCGAGATTAAAAAAAAAAAAGTAAATAAATCAAGAGATCTACTTGTTTAGCTATTAAGACAATTAGTTTTAGTATTGTATTATATAGATAGTAACAGGGTTAGTTCTGAAAGAAAATATAGCCTTCATCGGGAATCATATAAAATCGTTTAGTATCGTTCATGGAACCGATTGAAAACGTCCGAATCATTTGTTGAGTTTGAAGTTTTTTTGTATCCTCTTTGGGCAGGATGTATAGAATCAGTAATTCTGCTAGCATAGTATTCTGAGTAGGATTTAAGAGATAGCAATGAAGTGAAAAGTTTCAATATACCATTCCTGGAAAAAAAGGCAATAGTTTGTTTCACTGAATAAGGGCTATGTTTGGATGCGAGTACTACCAATAATTTAAGATCATATGCAAGGGAAATAATTAACAAATAAAGCCAGCAAGAAGAATAATCCACAAGTGAAGTTTCTAGGGTTTTCAGGGGAGTTTAATATGGAGCATTAATTTCAATTGTTTGTTCGAATGTTGAGTAAGGAGATGATGACGTAGTGTTTCTTTTTATAAGGGTGAAGATTTGTATCTTAATTTGTGTATCAGAATATATGTCTGAAGTCGTCGTCGATATTCAGAAGTAGCATTGAAGTAATGGCTTTCGTCCCTGGCTGTAAGAAACGTGAGACCAGAGGTGGCAAAATGTATTTCTATTTGTGCGCCCACACGGCAGCTCCAGTTTATATTTAAGAAAGTGGTATGGTTGTCACATCAGTCTACGATCCACCCCGAACAAGTTAGTTTTATACAAGGAAATGAATGGAATTAAAGGTTTAACGAGAAATGACAAGCAGTTGAAGTTATATGTATTTAAAAAAAAAAATAGTAACAAGGTGACAAATACACTGTGGAGATTGGCAATTCGAATAATGTATTTATGGTAATAAGTAGTCATCTTTACCAAAATGAAAAAGCCCAAGAATGTGGTAGGAAGGTAAATTTTTGTTCAAAGCGAGAGAATAGGAGAATTGGTTCAAATAATGGATGGTATAATTGGGATACGACGTGATTATGATCATATTTCTTTTCTAAAAAAAAAAAAAAAAAAAAAATACTTGAAATCAGTGTGTGTAAATTTGTGTTGAAGGTTATATGTTCTGACCAGCAGAAGATATTAATTTGAAGTATACATAATTTTAATGAAGTATAAACGATATATTTTAAGTATTAAAAAAAAAACTAGGTTCAATGAAGTAATTATTTTGATTGCATTTGTTATTAAAAAAAAAAAAAAAAAAAAACGCCTGGGATTAAAGTTGTGTCTTACAATAACCCAAACTTATGTTATGTCTCATCTCTGAATTTTTTAAAAAAATTATCCATACTGATACTCACTGTTTTGCATCACCAATTAATGATTTTGTTAGTTTAATTGTTCATTCGAGAACATCTAATGGTTAAAATACATCGTGTAAATGAAAAATGGGTAATTTTGCTGTTGTTGGTGATAAAAAAAAAAACCATGGTGATATACGGACTTTGTTCATAAACAATTTAACACGATGTAAAAAAAAAAAGATCCCAGGATTGTTTACTTCCATGTCTTGCTATATATTTTTATAATTTATGTTTTGTTTCATGATGTTGAAGCCTTTTATTTGTCATATCTTTTAAGTCATTGTTAGTTTATAGTTTTCAAATTTCTGTTAGATGTTAGACATATCTGTGTGAGTGAACATGAATGAATGATGGCTCAATTTGTTTTGTAACATCATGGCTGGTACATAAATATTGATAATACATCCTAACATTGACGAGGGAATGTAGAGTCCGTTGAGGGAAGAAGTATTTCATTAGGTGTTACTTTCGGTTTAGCGTTTTAACATGGGATAAAGTTTCGTTGGTTATTTTATTGTAATATTGTGTTTGCATAAGTAGTATGATAGTGTTTTAATCTGGCATGGGATCTGACCACGTGAAATTGGACTCTCCAAGTGAATTGTATCACGGACAAATATGAGGGAAGTTGCAATTGTGATAATTTAGACTCAAGTGATTTTTTTTTTATTATTCAAACATACCATTTATTCAGCCTGATATATACAAAAAAAAAAAAAAAATCTACAAACAAGGGAGGGCTATGTAGTGTTATGGTATCCACTACATTTGTCAAGGTGGAGCCACCTTGCGTCACCGTGTGTGTGTATGGTGTGAAAGAGGCAGCAGCTGCCATCTATGTGCAGGTGTTTAAGACGCCACTTTTGTTCCATGGTCCTCCATCAAATACCCGGAATTGGCCACCGGATGAAGAACCCCATTGGCTCAGCTGGGGGTGGCGCGCCAACGCACCTCGTGGCTGGAGAGGAGACAAAGAGGGGACTCGTCGCGCGGAGAAGACGAGAGGAAGACGGTTTTGGGTGATGCGCTGCAGCGTCAAGTTTAAGTTCATGTGTGTTGTGTAAAAAAAAAAAGTGTTTCGTGTCAGGGGCCCATCTCAGGGTCAGTGTGAGGCTGATATCTTTACTGCATTTTAGTCGACGGAAGAGTTCATCCAGCACCAAGCAACAACACGGTAATGTGTTTATAAAAAAAGGAAGACTTTAATCACTGCATTGACATTTTCATGCGACTACACCCGAGACGACCCGAGAATTTTCTCATGAGCCTGTTATTGCTTTATCCGCACACAGTCGTTCATTTTTACGTTTCTTTTACTGAGAAATAAATTCAAGGCATCCCATGCCGGAGCAAATTTAACTTACAAAATTGTAATTTAGTGTTCTTTTCTTGTTTTTTTTTCTTTGTGCATTTTGTGAATAAATATTTACGTAGTTTCAAACAGAAATTTTATCCCAGAATTATTTAAAAAATAGTAGGAATAATTAAATAACGGTAAAATCCAGTTGATAATTTTTAAGTAACGAAAGAAATTGTTACAATATTTATCATGAATAATTTTTTTTTTTTTTTTTTTTTTTTTTTTTTGCTGTCATTAGGCTGGTTTGATGCAATCCTCCATCTCTCCCTTTCTTGATATAACCTCTTCATCTCTACATATTCCTTACGACCCACGTCCTCAATTATTTGCTTCATACATTCTAATCTCTGCCTTAGCCGGCCTCGGTAGCGTAGGGGCTAGCGTGCTAGCTCCGCGTGCCGAAGGCCGCCGGTTCGAATCCGGCCGCGGGCATGGATGTTAAGTGTTGTGTGTCTGTGTGAATGTCCTGTCCGTCCTTTGGCGTCCATACACTGAAAGCAATTAAATTACCTTGAGCTGGCTGAATGGCCTCCGTTGCCAAATGCCATTTAAAAAAAAAAAAAAAAAAAATCTCTGCCTTTATCAGCAGTTCTTACCTTCGACTGTTCCCTCCACTAACAAGTTATCCAATTCTGCATATCTAAAAATATGGCCTACCATCCTATCTCTTTTTTTCTGTAACTATCTTCCACAAACTTCTTTCTCCGCCCATCATTTCCAAAACTTGTTTGTTTAATTTTCAGCATCCTTCTATAACAGCACATTTCAAATGCTTCAGTTCTGGTCTGCAGTAGTATTGGTCTTATAACACGCAGTCCATTTCATTTCAATCAGTTCAACAATCTCATACCATCCAAAGATCGTTGATGTTATTCGTTAGCCAAAGATAAAACAGCTTCTTTACTCAAAGAAAAAGAATTATTCACTCATAATTTAAATGACCACCAGATATAATATGTTGAAGGGGCATCCGTAAATTACGTGAGGTGAAATAGGGGAGGGGGGGTCCGGCGAAATCTCACCAGATCTCACCAAGGGGGAGGGGGGGGGTCTACGGAAATCTCACGTGAGATTTTGCGAAAAATTTGGGGACAGTAGAGCAAAATAAAATAAAAAAAAGGTCTACAATTTGGGGCAAAGTCGATTTTAGGAGGGTATTTCGTCAAAAAAGTTATTTCCAGGGCGATTTCTAGGGGGGGTTCTCACGGACCAGATCTCACCAGAGGGGGGGAGGGGCGTCCGGCCAGATCTCACGAAATCTCACCAGGGGGGAGGGGGAGTTCCAGAAATCCGGAAAAACACCTCACATAATTTGTGGATGCCCCCTGAGTTGTATTAGTGAAGTTAAAGCAATGTAGGTAGTATAAACCGGACAGAGGTGTGATCAAAATGTAAAAATGATTAAAAGAACAAGCAGCAATGTTAATCTAAATGTAAAAAAAGAACTACATGATCATTAATTATGCTTTTCAAATGTTTAGAGAAATATGAATAAGGTTTTTTTAAATGGTCATTCTAGCACACTTTAAGTAAATGTAGTAATGGAATACACTGCCATTCGTATGAATGGTCGCCGTTTTTCTGCTGGTGACTGCAACGCTGAGTACTTCCCAGTCCTGATGTGTATTCCAGGCTCATAGCGGCGGGAGCAGGTGTCCGGCTGGTGGCTCCAGTGCGGGCGGTACGCAGCGCCGCAATTTCAATACCGCTAAGCACTGGAGAGCCGCTATTACGTGATTGCGTTCCAGCTGCGACTCTGTCCAGCAAGTGATGATGTTATTTTTCGCTCTGCTTTGCAGCTGGAGTCCGCACGCTGGCGGACGTACTGTAAATTTATAATTATTGCCCCGTCCGTATTGGGCATCAGTTTAGCAGAAGGCGAATTACGGGCGATTAGTTGCCACTCGCTAACTATACCGTCCATTTTCAAACAATGAAAATCATTGCAATTAAATTTAAGTGCATGTGAATCATTCGAAACCCGTGTAGTACATTAATTGCGGGTGTATTTTGGTAATGAATAAGCGCTCAGTAGAACACGCATATTATGATGAAAAATTTTCATAAATATTTTAACGCGAAACTAAATTTATTGTAACCTCCTGCTATTAAATTTTGTTGAAGTTGGACTTATCACCGCTCCCTCACAGCAAATCAAAAATAATTTGCGTCACTGATTCAATTTTTGAAGCCTTAATAATGACAGTTTACAAAGAAACACTGAATATTTGAAACGCAAAGTGAAATTGCTACCACGTCTAGATTTATTAATGTTTTTCCGCTTTTTGAGAAGGAGGTTAAATAGTTGCTGCACACCTAGGTCTGCAACCATCAGGTATTTTTCAGCACATCATTCTCGTGCAGTAGTTATGAAAGGAAGTAAGGAGTTCTACTCTCGTCAATCGCATTCATCGAACATCTGCATGGTTTCCAAAGAAAACAAACAACCCAGCCATGTTCCAGAGATATTTCGTAATGATATCCTGACCATGTACGTTATTTTTATGTTTTCGTTAGAAGAACGGAATTTTGCATGGTTATAGAATCACATTTACATGCTTCTCT
This sequence comes from Vandiemenella viatica, assembly GCA_031002005.1. Classification (NCBI taxonomy): domain Eukaryota; kingdom Metazoa; phylum Arthropoda; class Insecta; order Orthoptera; family Morabidae; genus Vandiemenella; species Vandiemenella viatica. Next base: position 19,271 of record JARYHS010004581.1, read on the forward strand.
CAGTACTTACTCACCGTCTCAAAAATCTCTTCTAGGATTATCAGCCAAAATAGCTTTCTAATTTTGGCATATTTTTTTTCGTTTCTGTCCATAACACCTCGTATTGTTCTTGTAAAATGTTATCTGTCAGCCAATTTTATTTTTGTTTAGAACACATTAAGAAGAAAAGCACGATGTGTTATGGAAGAAACGAATGTATTGTGAAACCAGATGCAACTTACCACTGATAGCGCGAGAAGTGGTGAAAATATATAAACGTTAAATATAAATAGAGGACTGAGAGAAGCTTGGAATTTAGTTCTGCATAAACGAAAAAGGTAGCTGGAAATACAAATAAAGAATAATATCAAGCATGGTCTGGATCAAGATACGTAATATATCTGAAATACGGCTGGCTTGGATGTTTTCGTTAGCTACCAGATTATTCAGTCACGAATAAATCGGAATTTGACGTAGAAGATTTCCTAGGCGCCTTTGGACATCAACGAGACACAGCTCAGCACTAGAATAAAGATTTTAGGTATGAATTTACAGCTGCGAAAAATTTAAAAGTTGTTTAGTTTCTATATATTTTTCCTCCAAGTGTAGCGATGAAAAAGATTATCAACAATATGGAAGTTGTGTATCGCAATAAAGTAGTCCAGGTGACTGCAGTAATTTAGGCTGAGTTGGGTATTAGGTATTAATTGGCAGCCTTCGCGAGTGCCCCGGATGACCTGCAGAAGTGGCCGGAGCTCTCTGTGGCGACCATAAGAGAGGCAGCGGGGACCATTAGCAGCCCGCAACAGCGCACTTAGGGCGCCCGTTGATTGAGCCAGCAGCTGTAGGATGGGATCCTCCTCAAAGAGAAAGGCGGGCGCACGGAGGGCAGTGCCGCGGAATTTAATAACGAGACCACCTCCCCACCTGCGCCGGCGGAGGGGTGGAAGACAGTCTGCTGCAGAGGTTTAACCGCGGAGGGTCGGCGCTTTGATGTGGTGGCGCACGGGTCGCGGATGCGGGTCGGGTCCTCACTCGCGGACAGAGCTGCAGCGGTAATTAATCTCAGTTGTTTGCTCCAGGTATCAGGCTCTGCTGTTTGATCCCGGACTAAATTTGTGACGTGATTCGGATGTCCTCCATGTGAGAAGTGAATCATTCCTGACGTAAAAATTCTTCGGGGGTGTTCTGCCGGATATCTTCCACCATGCACGACCTATCGACAACTACCTCCACTGTCTTCATCGTGTGAAGTGGCAGTGGAAGTGGTTACTGTGAAAAAACGTCACCGACTGTAATTGGCTCACCATGGTATAGTCATTCAGGAATACATTACTCCCGTAGTAAGGGGAAGTTATTGCGAGGTTGGTCGCATCATCTTCCAGATCTTCATTGAGGATGTCATATTTCGTGAGGCATTATTGGATTGCTATTGGGTGTCTTCACTGCTGCGATTTGGTGGCAGCTGGTGTCTTCAACCTGGTCAATTTGGAGTCTCGAGATTCTCATAAATGGTAACCGTCGCTAGATGAGTTGACGCCTATTTTGTAGAGGTTGAGGAGCCCCTACCTTGTGAAGTTAGTGACCTAACAAGTTGCGTGATCAGCTTAAAGATCATGTCATCACGACGGCCAGGCTCGGAGTCTTGGTTGTAGCCCGTGTCACGGCATGCATCGCCGATGTGTTGATGTCTACGTCAGGTGCGGCGGATCGGATGTTTTGTCGCGCAGGTTTCTTATTGCTGTTCCGCTGGTGCTGTTGATTTTCGGTGCTGTAACTGGTCCATCCAAGTTTAACTATCTTGTTCAGGCCGTGAGATGGAGAATTCTTAGGTGAATGTTTGCCTGGTTGGCATGTCTTCATTTTTACAGGTTGTATTTTTGTCTTTTACTTTTCTTTTTCTGTTCTTACTAGGCTTTATTTTGTGTAACCTTTTTATTATTATTAATATTATTATCATTTTTTATTATTTTTTAAATAGTAATATTTTTTTGGTATTTTTATACATATTTTTCAATTATATACTTATCTCAGCAAGTAGAGCGGTCTCTGCGGTCCCTGATTTACTTCGTATCGTGCGAGTGAATTTATGGTGGTTAGTACTCTCTTGCGCCTTACTGTAGAAGGTGGTTACCAATTTTACGTACCGATCCCTGAGGATTGGTACTTCCGCAACCTGAATGTAGTCAACTGTTGGAAATTGCATTGTAGATGGAATGCCTTTTCAGGGCTCGGTTCTGGAGCCTTTGGAGGTTATTGATGTGCGTTGTGGCCACGTACGCCCAGACTGGAAAGGCGTACTCCATCAGCGGCCGCACCATCGCCTTGTAGATGTGTACACCTGTCCTCGGGTTGAGGGTGCTGTTGTAGTTTAGGACAGGGTATAGTTCCCCCAGCCGCCGCTACACTCTTTGTGGACGTCGTCGACGCGAGCCTTCCCCGCTATTCTAGCCCATACAAATGGCTGCTAGCGGTCGCATACACGAAGCCCACTACGGCAGCTACTTTCCAATCGGAAGCCAAATATTCAAACAAAGAAGTAAATTCATAGAGAACATAGAAGCCAATACACACAATAAAGAAAGACTGTAAACCCTGGAACAGTAATCCTAGAACATGGAACAAGTACAAAGTGCCCTTAAGCATAATACACCCCAGAATAATTACCACACAAACAATAAGGTCTTCATAGCTATTATTAACAATCAACTACGAGAGTCTACCACGCAGTACTACATTTCCATAAGTCATAAAAAAATAACATTTATACTACTAGCGTGGGGTATAAGGGTTTGGGAGAGACTACACTAGCCTTTTCCAACCAAATGTCAACCTCTCCTTGACGCGGTGCACCCTGTTTGCACTGACGACTGAATGATTCCCGGAATAAGGAGTCACCCACTGCTTGCCAACGGCCTTCGAAAAGAGGGCGGAAGAGCGGGAGTGACCCAGGGCACCCTCTTACCTTGGGGTTGGAAACGGCCCCTAAAGGCGGACGAATCAGAAATGATCAACGGCATGGGGATGCAGAAGCTAACGGGAAACCACTGCATTAAAGACCAAAGGGTATACCGAGACATGTAATCCTCTCCAATTACATATATCATGATGGCTTCTTCCTGGGTAAAATATTCCGGAGGTAAAATAGTCCCCCAATCGGATCTCCGGGTGGGACTGCTCAGGGAGGAGTCATCAGAATGGATAGAAACATTCTACGAGTCGGAGCGTGGAATGTTAGAAGTATGAATAGGGCAGGTAGGTTAGAAAACTAAAAAGGGAGATGGAACAACTTAAGTTAGATGTTGTTGGGATTAGTGAGATTAAATGGAAGGACGCACGGATTTCTGGTCTGGAACACAGGATAATTAGCACACAAGCTGTCAATGGAGTCACGGGTAGGATTTGTAATGAACAAGAGAGTAGGGAAAGGGTGAGTTATTATGAACATTTAGTGACAGGATTATTTTGATGAGGTTAGAAACTAAGCCCGTCCCAACCAATTAGTACAAGTGTATGCCAACGTCACAGGAAGATGACGAAGAAATAGAAAAAATATACACTGAAATTGAAGAATTAATCCAATATGTGAAGGGGAGGAAAATCTAATAATCATGGGTGATTGGAATGCAATAGTGGGGAAGGAAAAGAGGGGAATACTGTAGGAAGTTTTGGTCTAGGAGAAAGAAATGAGCGAGGAAGCAGGTTGCTAGAATTTTGTGAAAGATATAAGCTAGTAGTGGCGAACACACTGTTTAAGAACCATGCAAGAAGAATATACACCTGGAAACGTCCTGGGGATACAGGCAGATATCAGCTAGATTATATCATGGTCAAACAGAGATTCAGGAATCAAGTTCTAGACTGTAAAGCGTACCCAGGAGCAGACATAGACTCTGACCATAATTTGATAGTAATGAAGTGCAGGCTGAAATTCAAGCGAATAAGGAAGCAGCATAAGCAGAACAGACTGGAAGTGAATAAACTGAAACAATCTAGCACAGAGAAAAATTTGCAGAAATGGTAGACTTAGGTCTAAGAAGCAATTCTGAAAAGCTCAACCGAGGACGAATGGAATGCATTAAAGACCGAAATAATGAAAGCTGGCAAAGAAACATTAGGCTTTAGGGAACAAGCTGCCCGAAAACCTTGGATACAGAAGAAATTTTGGAACTGATGGATCAGAGGAGAAGGTACAAAAATGCTCAGGATGAAGCAGGAAGAGAGCAATAGCTGCCGATGGGAAACCTCTTTTAAGCTCAGACGATAGAGCTAACCGATGGAAGGAATACATTGAGAAACTGTATGTGGGGACGACTTGAACAATAGTGTAATGGAAAAGGAAGGCGATGTCGACATTGATGACTTAGGAGATCCTGTTTTGAGCAGAATTTAAAGAGCTCTGAATGACTTGAAAGCAAATAAGGCAGTTGGAATTGATGAGATCCCTGCAGAACTTCTTAAATCCCTAGGAGAGGAAGGAATCGAAAGATTATTCAAGCTGATATCAAAAAGTTATGAAACAGGAGAAATTCCAACTGATTTTAATAAAAATATCATCTTCACACTTCCAAGAAAGCACAAGCCGACAAATGTGAGAATTATCGCACCATTAGTCTAACATCACATGCTTCAAAATTACTGACCAGAATAATATACAGAAGGATGGAAATAGAATAGATAGGTGAAGATCAGTTTGGGTTTAGGAAAAATCGCGGTACAAGGGAAGCAATTCTGTCTTTAAGATTAATACTTGAAGGGCGGATCAAGAAAACAAAGATACTTTTATGGCATTTGTTGATTTAGAAAAAGCTTTTGATAATGTTAGGTGGACAAGATGTTCAAAATTTTAAAGAAGTCAGGTCTAAAGTATCGAGATAGAAGAATACTTATAAACTATATAAGAATCAAGTGGCTATAATAAAAGTAGAGAATCACGAGAGACATGCATCAGTTAAAAAGGGTGTGAGACAAGGTTGTAGTCTATCCCCGTTAATATTCAACTTGTATGTAGAGAAGCAATGAAAAAAAAAGAAATTTCCATGTGGCATAAGTTTTCAGGGAGAAAAAATCAGTATGCTACGATTTGCTGATGACATTGTCTGTTTAGGAGAGGGCTGAGAATTACTGAATGGCATGAACAAAATACTGAAGGAAGATTTTGGACTGAATATAATCAAAGAAGAGCAGAAATGATAACAATACTAGTAGATTAAATATAAAAATAGGATCGATGCAATAGGAGAAGTAGTGAATTTGTTACTTGGAAGCAAAATTACAACCGATGGCCGAAGCAGGAATGATGTTAAAAGCAGAATAGCACTAGCAAAAGAGCCTTCATGAAAAGAGAAATTTTGTTTCAAATATTGATCTAGGAATTAGAAAAACTTTTTAAAACTCTATGTGTGGAGCACAGCACTTTATGGTAGCGAAACATGGACTTTAGGAATACCGGAAAGAAGAAAATTGAAGCATTTGAAATGTGGTGCTACAGAAGAATGCTGAAAATTAAGTGGACAGACAAAGTAAGAAATGAACGAGTTTTGGAAATGATGGGTGAGGAAAGAAGTTTTTGGAAGAAGCTTTCAGAAAGAAGAGACAGGCTGGATTAGTTAATTTGCTGTTGGAGGGAACAGTCAAAGGTAAGAACTGAGAGGAAGTAGGACTGTTGATAATATATCGATATATCGATATTATTTTCTGAAAATATCGATATTTATGAGTGATATTTTTAGGACGATATATCGATATTTCGATACTGTAATCTGGATATCGGCTTCGATATTTTTTTAAAATATAGTTATCATTTTTGTTTGCTTTGAATGACACTATGTCCCTCAAATTTCTGTTACGCATAGACATCAGCAAGCTTAAGTAAATGTTTCTACGTTTCTATAATTAATTTGAAAGTTATAGGTAACAAGTCTACTCACATGATGACAACAGTGTAAGCAAGCATCGCTCGCCCAGCACGAATCGAACGCGAGCCCATTGTTTGAAAGAGCGTGTGGATTGTCCAGAGTAGTCCAACATGAAATTAGTGTTTAGCAGGAAGAGTGGGAAGTGTAAATAACAAATAGTTACTAATTTGAGAGCAAGAAAAATAAGACAACTCAGAATAAGGTATCAACATACAAAACTAAATGAAATACCACAAAAAAACCTTGTGGGAAAAAAAGTTATGTAACTTGGCCATAATGCATGCTATGATAACTAAACTTCTGCCTAAATAAATGCCTCAACTGCATTACTTATCAGTTTTAAAATGCACAAAATAAGATTTGGCTCGAACCTCTCTTTCGACTTATATATATTTTTTTAATTTTTATGAAAATTATGAGACGCATAATGGTCATTTAAAAAAAAAATCAACAATCATCAACACCAACACAAACCATTCAAAAGTGAAATCCTGATTTAAAACAAAATCACGCGTCTATTTATGAGTGGACAGCCTTATGTTTTCAAGGTTTGATTTTATGAAATTGCATTTATATCAATACTTTTTTCCGATATATCGACAACCCATATTAATACTTTTTAAAATATCGATATATCGAAAATCCGATATTTTTAAATATATCAACAGCCCTAAGAGGAAGATAGAGATTAGAATATAAGTAGCAGTTAATTGAAGACGTGGGTTGGAGAGGAAATGTAGAGATGGAGATGTTAGCACAAGACATGTAAGGATGGAGGATTGTATCAAACCAGTCGAAAGACTGAAGACAGCAAAAAACTAATAGCCTTGTAAACAACAGCTGTAATACCAGTAAGTGAAGTAATAAGAATAAATATAAGAATGAATCCACGTCATTCTTATTACAGAAATTTTCTCGTACAAACTGCGAGAAAAATATAATGGATTGGCTAATTCTGAAAAAGTATAAATTATCTAGGTCTATTGCTATTGCTGCTAGGACGCTTGAGGCTCACGAAATTGTCTGGAGGTAATAAATACGATGATCTCGAACAATCTCGGCCTCACGCCAAGCGTGGTGGGTGAGCGGTAACGCTCTGGCCTCGCATCTGGGAGGATGCGGTATCGAATCCACACCCGGCATCCTAGTTTGTGTTTCCCATGATTTCCCTAAAATCACTCCAAGCGAATGTTGGTATGGTTCCTTCAAAGGCCCATGTCCGAATTCCTTCCCATTTCTATCCCCATTGCGCCATTAATAACCTTGACGTAGACAAGGCGTTAAGCCGTTAAAAAAAAAAAAAAAAAAAAAAAATAATAGCTTCGCCTTAGATGGCTATGCTTTTAGAATCTGAATTGCACTGTGTTCCGTATATTCATAATTGGAATATATAATGATTTAAATAATCACCCAAATGGCTGAACCGATGGTTTTTTAGACTAGCCTGATTTTCCGTATCTTATCAATCATTACACTATCAAGACTATAGTTAAAAAAAATGATGGGCATTTGTTGCGGGAAACAATGAATGACTTAACTTGGGTAAATGTTGTTACAATAACATTTCTAGTGACGTGTATTACAGAAGAAGACCACCTGACCGATGGACAAAGCCATACGTAGTATCGCAAAAGTAACTGGAGCCCAACTGCAGGATATTTTTCTACCAGGAAAAGACTATTAATGCACTTTCTGGACATCTGGACTCATGACTTCAAGCGATCACTTCATTTCATGAACGAATAGGCTGATGACGATGATGTCATTACAGGTGAAGTATATCTCCTTTTCTATGCTCTGGGTCCTTTGAAGCACAGAGAGAGGATGCTTCGGGGAATTATCGAAGCATACATCTTAACGGGGATTCCGTGGCACAGAAGGTGACGTGACCAAAACAGTGATGTTACGTGCCATTATTGGTACTCTCCGGACAGCAGAAAACTCGACATCAAAAGTACTGGTTACAAGCATTCATACAATACAGAGATTGCATACAACACTTCTTCCACAGACATTTTTTTTGCTTCGGCTTTACGCCTCTTCGACAGCGAGGTCATTAGAGGCGGGATGGGACTGAGGCAAGGAACGGGAAGGAGTTCGGTCATGGCCTTTTTGAAGGAAGCATCCCGGCATTCGCCTGGAGTGATTTGGGGAACCATGGAATACCCAAATCTGGATACCCGGACGGGGATTCGAACCAGCGTCCTCCCGAATGCGAGGCCAGAACGTTAACAGTTCACCCACCACCCTCGGTTTCCACAGACAATACAGTCGGCCGTCGCAAACTGAGTTGGTGACAAACATTGCCGAAAAAACTCGATCGAAATTTCTAGAACACTTCAAAAGATTCCGACAGATATTTCTCGAACAATTACTTAAACAATTGAAACATATTAGAAACAATCAGAATTAATATATAATCGTTTAAAATCGATACAAAATGGTCATAAATTGAAATTAAAGGTACTTAAACACAAAATTATTCACAGAAATCATTTGGACCTGTAGTAAATTGTCCTTTAGACTTGCATTAATACTTGGTAATACAAACATTTAAGAAATTCTCTTCTATAATTCTATTCTTAAACATATTAAATGGCCTCTAAATAATTTCTTTTCATAAAACAGAGTCTATTAACAATATTTACAGGAATTACAAAACAAACATACCAGATCATATTCAACCAAACTCCAGCTTACTACCAATGCTTTATAAAATACAATTCCATTTAGGTTTGAGGGTTGTTACAACACCTCCCCAGGATTCACTTAAATCTTACATAATTAAAATTGATTGAATCCGTCATGAATCTAAGCAGGTTGTATGTACACATAATGCCAACATAAACAGATCACCATTCATCAACCATACTAACTTTTCCAATTATACAGTTCAGATACATAACCTTCATTACATGCATCACCTGTACATAGTTCATGACACTGATTCTGTTACAATAATTGTCCTTTTACAGATCCAATCATTTTCTCAGTTACTATTTTCCACAACATACGTTCAATGCCATCACCTTAAGTTTGCAAATTAATTATTAACTACAAATTACACACTTGAGTCTGAGTGTTAATGACAACAGTCTGATTACATTTTACAGCTGATCATTTATCACCACAATGCAGAAAGTCCTAACATCACGAAAACACCAAAAGTCTCTAGAGAAAACTGTTACAAATTGTTTTATACACTTGAATTCTTACATCTTAAACTTTTACTATCATTATATCTACAACTGAACTGGGGTACTCAAACTAACTATCTATTACAATTTCGAATTTACAAAATCTTATTTACAAAATTAGATATTTACACATAGTGACACCTTTTATAAGTGACCACTTATTCATAAAAGGGTTTTATGGCTTCAACATTATACACACCCTTACATTTACCACTCTCAGGGTCTATTAGCTCATAAGAGTTTTTCCTTGGTATAGACTCTACCCTAAAAGGGCCTTCAAACAAACGGTTAAACTTACGAGTCTCTTGTCACAAAGCTGATGACTTACTATAGTCTTCAACTAACACTAAGACCCCAACTTAATATTCTGTACTTTTTTTACCTTCATCATGCTTTTTTCTTTCTCCTTATAGCCTTCTCCTTTAAATTTTAAGAGCTAAAGCTACCTTTTCTTCATAGTTGAAACTCTTTCTATTTGAAAAATTAACACATTCTTGAATTAATCTGTTAGCAGGTTCCTTAAACATCAGCTCAATGGTGGTATTTCAGTTGTATCACTACGGATAGCATTAATTACATTTTCAAAATTTTCTACTTCATATGCCCACTTACTGTGTTGGTCTGTGCAATACGTCCTAAACCAACGTCCTATTTCCCTCATTAGGCGTTCAGCGGGATTTCCTGCTGGATGATAAGCAGAAGTATGTACAACTTATATCCCTTCCTGTTTGAGTTTTTCTATTCAAACTTAGTTAACTAGTGAATTGCTGGGCATTGTCTGAAAGCACCTTCCTAGGTTTACCAACTAATTCACTTATAAAATAGCAGACATTAGGGCACCCCTCCCCAGATTTTGGAAAGGCCCCTACATCTTACTATAAAAGTGGGTTCCAGAATTTCCCTGGAAACCCAAAACTTTGTAAATTACTTTTTCCGAACCTTCCAATTTTCTTCTACTTTCGAATAAACATCTGATACTACATTTCTGTATACACAAAGCATCACTATATACTGACAGATATACAAACTTTGAATCACCTGAAACAGCAGACTCTGGCATAGCCATAGAACAGCTGACAGATCAAATGGTTCTGTTTTTACAAATTGTTTGTATCTTAACAGCAATATTGCAGACTCAACTGGTAATACAAATTTACTATCATCACTACTGCAGTTCAGTCTGTCATTACTTCCAACTCCACTATCCATGGTCTGGTTACTACCTGAACCTAACAAACTATCTGAATTAGTACCTACAACTGTTCTAGCATCTGGCTCAATAACTTCCTCCACAACATGAGTATTTTTCTCAGCCACTATCACTTCACTATTACCGCTTACATCGTACACATTGTTACCAAATATTGTGTCAGCTAAGTCAATTTCTGGATATTTTTCCAAGTCAGAAACTGGTAAAGGAAACTTCTTACTCTCACCCGTTTCTCCAATACCATCATCTACATCAAATAAAGAGCTATACAACATATCAGTTAAGACACCTTTAGAACATTTTTCCAAATCGGAAACTGGTAAAGGGAACTTCTTACTCCCACTCATTTCTTCAATACCATTATCTAAATCAAATAAAGAGCTAAGCATCGTGTCATCTAAGTCAAATTCAGGACTTTTTCCCCAACTTAGCACAGCACTTTATGGTAGCGAAACATGGACTTTAGGAACACCGGAAATAAAGAAAATTGAAGCTTTTGAAATGTGGTGATACCGAAGAATGCTGAAAATTAAGTGGACTGACAAAGTAAGAAATGAACGAGTTTTGGAAATGATGGGTGAGAAAAGAAGTTTGTGGAAGAAGCTTACGGAAAGAAGAGACAGGCTGGTAGGTCATATTTTGAGACATACTGGATTGGTTAATTTGTTAGTGGAGGGAACAGTCGAAGGTAAGAACTGTAAAGGAAGACAGAGATTAGAATATATGAAACAGATAATTGAGTACGTGGGCTGTAAGGGGTATGTAGAAATGAAGAGGTTAGCACAGGATAGGAAACGATTGCATCAAACCAGTAGAAAGACTGGCGACAGCAAAAAAAAAAAACAAAAAACAAAAAAAAACAAAAACAAAAAAAAGGAATCTGTACACAACTCTTTTCATTCTTCCTTGGTTCAGAGTAAAACCATCCTGCCTCATGACTCTCCTCCTTAAATAAATCTTCTACTGACACTAAAGTATCATCCTCATTTCAAGACATTTAAGAAATTCGTTAATCTCAGCTCTTTTAAAAACCTTCATCCCACCAATTCAACCAAACATAGTCCCAATAATGCCATGTTGTGGCCCCCCAGTATCTGCTAGCTACACTGTCTTGTGAACTATGAATTCAGCATAGTTTTTAGTAATCAAACAATGACCATTCCGCAAATCTTCAACATAAAATTTATTATTCTCATCTACTGAAATGATTGAGAAGCCACACTCGTCATCATTGGGAACAATTTCTATCTCTTGAATCAACCTATTCCTGCTTCCTCTGGAACATTTATATTTGACTTGCTGTTAATTTCAGAAAATTTTGTATTCAAATACCTACTTACTCGAAATACCAAAGATTCTAAAATTGTTTGCAAATTTTGACTCTCAGCCATATTCAATTAATAACGAACTCAATATAAAAAAAAAAATTGAAGAGAATTGAAATTTTGCTAACCTCCACGAACGAACATGTAAAAACAAATATTGAATAATCAGTAGTTACTGTTCGTCGTAAGTTTGATACTACTTAAATACTTTTCATCGCCTTATATTTCTCCTCGTAGCACTTTTACACCAATAAACACCACTTTTTTCACTGAATCTAAACACTTTCACACACAAAACACACCACTGCCAAAAATACGTCGTCTTCACGCCGGAGTAGACTTGTATTCCAGGCCGGAAGGTTTTTCCACTTGCTTTCGGAAAATCACTGTCCATTCCAGACGTCGAATCTCCGATGAGTGATGCGTTTATCAACTCTTTGTATTCGGTTTCAAGTTGTCGCCGAATAATTCACTCGTCGAAATTCTCCAACTCGTCGTGAACCAACGATGCTTTCAATCGTCGTAATTCTCCGAAGATTTGATTGGCGTATTGCCAATCCACCCAGAAATTTTTAGAAAATTAACACCTCACAGATGTATAACGATTTCTTGTCCTTTGAACGGTCGCCATGATAGATGCTTCGTGGTTTAATTAATACGATAATTAAGTAGTCCACAATGTATTTCAGTTTAGACTTGTTTTTATTCTCAAAGAAAACACGAAGTCCAAAGTACTGGTTACAAGCATTCATACAATACAGAGATTGCATACAACACTTCTTCCACAGACAATACAGTAGGCCGTCGCAAACTGAGTTGGTGAAAAACTTTGCCGAAAAACTAACTAACTCCTCTTTCTCGGATGTTTGTTTATATAAACTCGATCGAAATTTCTAGAACACTTCAAAAGATTCCGACAGATATTTCTCGAACATTAACAATTACTTAAACAATTGAAACATATGAAAAACAATCAGAATTAATACATAATCATTTAAAATCAATAGAAAATGGTCAGAAATGGAAATTAAAGATACTTAAACACAAAATTAGTCACAGAAATCATTTGAACCTGTAGAAAATTGTCCTTCAGACATCTTAACTTGCTTTAATACTTGAAATTACAAACATTTAAGCAATTCTCATCCATAATTCTATTCTTAAACATCTTAAATGGCCTCTAAATAATATCTTTTCATAAAACAAAGTCTATATACATTGTTTTACAGGAAATTGCAAAACAAACATACCAGATCATATTCAGCCAAACTCTATCTTACTACCAAAGCTTTATAAAATACAATTCCATTTAATTTTAGGTTTGAGGGCTGTTACAAGTTGTTTCTGTTATTCCCCTAACGAGGAAGCCATCACACTTGGTAAGAATGGATTTACGTATCCGATGGCAACGTCTTCCTTCGAATGGGCCATAGTTAATGAGATACTCAGATGAAATTAAATACTAGAGATTGATGCGCGTAAAAGAACTATGAAGTAGCAATTTGTTAATTGTTTCCAACTTCAATCACGTTTTTTTAAAAATTATTGTCTCCGTTTATCTTCGTAAATAATTTTATTTGTAGGTACGTATATAAACTACAATAAATGAATAAAAATAAAAATTTTCATGTAGCATAAGTGTTCAAGGAGAAAAATAGTATGCTACGATTTGCTGATGTCATTGTTAGCAGAACAGGCTGAGGATATTGAGAAGTTATTGAATGGCAGGAACAAAATACTGGAGGACGATTTTGGACTGAATATAAATCAAAGCAGGACAAAAGTGATGAAATGTAGCAGAAATGATAACAAGCACCGTAGATTAAATTTAAAAGTAGGATCAGATGCAATAGGAGAAGTAAGTGTTTTCTGCTACTTGGGAAGTAAATTTACAATCGATGGCCGAAGCAGGAAGGATGTAAAAACCAGAATAGCACTAGGAAAAAGAGCTTTTATGAAAAAGAGAATTAATTTGGTTTCAAATATTGATCCAGGAGTTAGAAAGAATTTTTTAAAACTCTGTGTGTTGAGCACAGCAATTTATCGTAGAGAAGCATGGACTTTTTTTTAAAAAAAAATATTGTTTTGGACTCTTTAACACTGGTAATTTTTTTAAATAAAATGTTAAAACTTTTATTCCGGTAACAAAAGCATTACACTGTGCAGTTGCGTTAAAATTCGCCTACTAGTTCTTGCCTGTAGGATGGACTGACATAGAAAATCTTCCATATTTACGGTTTTCGACTCTATATCACCCGAAACTTTGTAGCATATCGAGATAAACCGTATCCTGACCAGTGGCTTTAGTTATTACTGTTTGCAATTTCGCACAAATCCGTGCAATACATTTTGCGTTACGCGCGAGCATACAGACAGATGCACAGAAAAACCAAATCTCTGGGAGCAGTAGTGCTCTGCAACTTTTTTTTTTTAATTAAATTTTATCTACAGACACAACTTTTCTCAAGGATTTTTTTCTCTCTCTCTCTCTCCCCTTTTTTTTTTAAAAAAAAAATATAATATTATAGATAGGCTGACTAAAGACAAATACAAATTATAAGAATCTTACAAGGAAAACTAAAATCAAACACTACAACACAGTAATCAAAACATGTCTGTACGCCTCAGAATGTTTCTTCTCTATGAAAACTAGATAAATAGAAGAGATAGAGAAAAGGGAAAGGGAAAGCTTGAGAAAAATTTGGGGATCATTATAAATTGAAAATGGTGAGTTTAGAAATAAAGATCTATACAAAGAAGAAGAATGAAAAGATGTCAGACACGATCAGAAAGAGAACAATTAGTTTTTTTGGCCACATAATGAGAACGGATAACAAAAAACTAACAAACAGAATTTTCAACCATATTTACAAGAGTAAGAAGGGCAACCAGTGGATCTAAGGAGTAAAGAAAGATATGATTGTGATCTGAACAACAGAAGCTGTAATACAAGATAGAGCAACTTTTAGGAGACTGATCCAAAATTTCAAGGGTTCCCAGGAGAAGGAGAAGAGGAAATGTAGTAACAAATGAACGTAAGAAAGGAGGAAACAGCAAAGTGAGAGGATGAAGAACTATTGGAAGTCAAGATAAGAAGGATTGAAATGAATGCACGGGATTACTTTTTGTAGTCCTCAGATGGCCGATATCGAAGAGAAGAAGTATAAGTAGGAACAAGAATCACAATTTTTCTTACACTGTAACATCTACACAATAGACACGTAGTGTGGTTGGAGCCAATGAAATTATCAAAGAAATACTTTGATGAAAGTCTAAATCACCAGCCAAGTAATTCTCCTACAGGTATTGTTCCCCAGTTGATTAACTAATGCACAGTACACTACGGTGAATACCAGCCTACAGTAGCCATGACGTATTTCAGTTAACCACACCTCTCCTAGCCGAATCAGTGCTGTACTTAATGAATTAAAACCTGTGGCTCTGTTTTCGCGGAACAGTAGCAGCCGCTGCGAACTTGCGAAGGCGACCCTCCTCTGATCTTGATATAACTCTAACTGCCGTACTAGTCGTAAAGTTTAATTAAATCTCAGACCCACACAGAACTCTGTGTGAGAGTGCGTTGGAGGTTTTTCGCCACTTTTGATAAACTTTTCGCCGCTATAACTGTAACGGCAGCTCGTGCTCTTAGCTTAAGAAATAATGCCTTTATACAGTATTCATTATTCACTTTCCCTCTTCTCTTAGTTTCGACTCAAGTGACATTGCTGTTTTTAACCGATTTCAAAAGAGAAGATTCACAACTCCACATGAGATTGCAGTTTTGTTTTTCGTTCATCTTTTTTAAGATGAAAGGGGATGCCGTGGAATTGTTTCCTTTTAGTTTCATCACATTTGGTTGTCTTTTTCTGACAGAAATTCGAAAAAATCGAAAACACTCAATAGTTTTTATCTTCGTAAAGCGATTTGTGGGAATCATTGTATAGTCGAAACGTGACACTGTAACAATGATCTCATTGAAATTTTAGTTCAGTTCATTTAGTGCTTCCTTATAAATACAAGAAAAAAAACCAAACTAAAGCAAAATTGTTTTTATACATATAGAGTGATTAATCCGAAAGTGTGACGACGACGTGCTCGAATCTTTTGTTAGCCGAAAGACGTTGCTACACATCTGGTTCCATATAAATTTAGTCAGGCGTTTTGGGCTCCGGTCAACAAGAACAATATCATTTTAACGGATGGTAATCTAATTATTGCTGTTTGGTAGCTCGGTCGAAAGCCGCCAGTTCCATGTCTAGCCGGAATTTTTTTTTAAGGATATTATTTTTTCTGTGATTTAAGGTTCCGTTGCTACCGTGAGGAAGAACCAAATATCCGGGAGGATGGGGGTTCAGAAACCCATTTGGCCATACTGACTACGGTTTTCCGTAGTCACTCCAGGCGAATGGTTCGTTTCAAATGCCATGGCTGAATTCCTTCCCAGCCCCTGCGCCTACGTTAGTCAGGCTGAAAATGGTCCCTGACACCCTATAACAGCCCGCGTCCTAGGCTTTCCCTAGAACAGCCTTTCTTTTGTTCAACGGCGAAATACTCAGGGACTTGTAACGGACCCCTTAATAATAGAAATAATAATAATAATTAGAAATTGGCAATTCTGGAACTATAATTTTATAGCTCGACTCGCATCTCACACCTTTTAGCCAGAGTTCGAGTGTTTTTCGCACCTCCATTCATTTTTTTCGTATTTATTATTTTATTTTTAATTTGTGCGCGGACTTCTTACTTGCGAAAACCTGGCCTAGAAATTTATTATGTTTCGAATTTTGTTTCGTAATTTCACTGGTTAATTTTGCAATAGGAACGCAAATACTTAATGCTTATGTCGCTTGCTCTTCTTCGATTTTTAATAATTTAGTGTTGTCTTAATGGCCTAATGACAGTCTGTTTCTTGATAACATCGCAATCAGCCCTATTCTAGCTGTTTAAATTAAACCGTTAACAAGAAATGATATGATGTATTGCAAGAATAATACGAAAATCCTATACTAACTGTAAGGTAGCATTAGTAATATCCATCGCTGTCTGAATCTGAAGTAAAGTACTTGTTAATTACAATTATGTTCCATGAACTGTATAGAGATCATATGGCAGTTTAATTTGTTACAGATTATAGAAGATACTCAAAACAATTAAAAACTATGAATTCTGAAAGAGAATACATATTCATAAATGTTAATAAATAAACACTGATTCAACCCTTGACTCCGTACTTCAGAAGGAAGATAGTTTATCTGAAATTCATAATCACTTTTCATTTCAACATAAGGCTAAGGTTTAATCCTCAAAATTGAACGTTCCCTTACTGTAATCAAATGACGAGACCTTCAGAGAGTATACATTATTTCTTATTCTCAAATCTCTGTTGATACCAGTATAGGAACTATCACTATATTAATTTATTTGTATCGCACGTGCAAAACAAAATTGTTTCTTAGATCCTAAATGTTCAGTCAGACTCATACTTTTAATATTCGTATGTTCCCTTATCAGTGCAATATACAGGGTGTACCTAAATGAATATCGGGGTTTTAACGCTTTGTAGTATTTATTACATAAAATGTAAAATTATAATTACTGCAGGAAACGAAAGAGCAACTCCAACAGTTCTGTTTGTTGGTACCTGTGCGCATGTGCGCGCAATGTTTCCTTTCCCTTATAATATATATGTTATAATTTGAACGTCCACCCATTTTCGAACGACTCTCATACCTCATTTTCTTATATCTATTGGGAATAAAAAATTGACTCATTTAAGAAATTGTATTAAAGAAAATGACCATATTGAAGCATTTAAAATATACGCACGTACATCTATACTAAAATGTGTCTGCAAATAACTGCAGAGATATAGATGACACTAAAAATTCGGTTGAAACGCTTTTCCTACCAAGTTCGCATAACGTATTTATTATGTTGATGGAGAATTCGATTGTTCTTAGTATAACTGCGTTTTAAGAGTTTGTAAAATACTTCCACCATCTATAGTAAGTCATGGTTTGTTTCTCTGGGTTTAACTAAATTTACTGATCACTATCGTTAAATCCCCATCGTACGTAAAATACAATCATATTTTGATCAGCACCACATCACTGTAGTTTCTTACAGACATATCAGAAACATTTCACAAAACACATGCAATTTTAAAACACAAACTCTATGTCAGTAATATACACTGTACAATATTGTTTTCTTCTGTCGATAAAAATATTTACACTAAAATTTTCAGTATCATCCTACAAATACTTCTGCATTTCAGTGCCTCCAGTCATCAAGTGTGATAGTCAAAGATGTCTTTCTGTGTACTTTTTCTTTATTTTTGTTGCTTGCTGATCAGCATCTTCTGTTTTCTCCTAAATTCAAATTTTACTCTAATGCTGACATACTATGCCAAAAACAGAATATAATTTGAGATCGAAAGAATCGTAATAATATAGGGTACCCACATCAAACTTCCATGATTTCAAA
>JARYHS010004582.1:0-18719 GCA_031002005.1 Vandiemenella viatica
AACAAAACAAAAAAACATGGAACAAGCCAGAAAACGGTGAACGCTACTGCTTCTGCAAAATAAAAAGACTAGCGATTGAGCTGTCAGACGCATGGAGGAAGGAAATATATGGAGGAGAAATGACGTTAAATCGGTGACGCCGGGATCCTACTGCGCATGCGCGGCGGTTATAGCGGACCGAGCTCAAAACATTGCATTTTTACATTGTGCTCCATGTAGTAAAAATTTGATTTTGTAATAGTTCTAGTTTTTTATAATGCCAGCTTGTGTTGCATACGGGTGCACAAATAGGTCAGATAGGAAAAACCTGGAATATCATTTCATTTGTAAGTTGCATTGTATTTATTGTTATTGAAATGTTCATAGTTTTCAGTCAGACTAGCTACTACCATTAAAGATTTATTCATAACTCTCAAATGGATGACTTTGTTTTCAAATATTTGTTGGTGTAGTGCAGCCAATCGGCATACCTTACTATTTTGCACCATCATAGACTACCATTACTTTATACGAGTGTTGTAACAGGGCCGGCGTTAGGGGGGGTTAAGCGGGGGCAAAAGTACCCGGGGCCCGGGCCACCAAAGGGGGGCCCGCCAGCCTGGGTGGCTAAATAAATAGAAATCAAACACAAATTTTAAATCTGCAACAACAATTTTGAAAATTTTTGTATTAAAATGTTCTGAATTTATATATAAAAAAACAAAGTGTAAAGTAAAAATATCTTCGGGGGGGGGGGGGGTAGAGGGCCTAAGATCGCTTACCCGGGGTCCGAGAATCCTAACGCCGTCCCTGTGTTGTAAAGTCTAATTTAAGTGGGTCATGTTTACATCGTGATTGAGTTGTGCATTCTTTCGTTACGTTTGCAGTTTCTACTGAAAGTGTGGTATGAAATTAATTGTGATAAATTGTGCTTTGTGAAATAGGAATCGTGATGAAGGAAACAATGTCGTTATACGAAATGTAGTTCGCGTTGCAAAGTTATAAAAAAATTGTTTTTGTACCAAATTATGCCCTGTATGCTCCAAGCATCACTGTAATCACCAGGCTGTCGCAGTTTGATGCTTGATTCTTATGTAGCTCGAAGAGACAAGTTGAAAATCAGTAGTACCATTTTTGATATCTCCCTTAGTTCTCGGGATATCGACTAACAAAAATTTGTTGTGGTTATAATTCCTTGTGCTTTTGGTGACATTTTTATTCTGTTCTATGCCCCATTTCAATGTAACAACAACGGCAGTAAAAAAGGAAAACCACACACTCTGCATGTGCAGCATGTAATTCATTGTGGTTAGGACGGAATTATTTTTTGGTCCAGGCCGCATCTCCACCTCAAGTCCACAATTTGGAGACACTAAATCCCAAACAGTAAGCGAGATATTGAAAAATGTTTACTCTTTATTTTCGATTTGTTTTCTTCATGTTACATTAGAATCCATCATCAAATTTCTTCTGCATTCATTCAAAAACACCTCACCTTTGAGACGGTATATCACGATAACTAAGCGAAATACCGAAAATTTGTATTCCTCGTTATCTTTTCTTCTCATTGTGTTACGTAAGAATCCATTATCAAATTTGATTTTGGTCAATTTTTTCTGAATTTTGAGAAAGTATATCTCAAAAATTAAGCGAGATATCAAAAAAGATTATTCTTCATTTTTTATTTGTTTCGTTGACTTACATAATAATCCATCATCAAATTGTGGCTCCACGGTTATGGTAGAGTTCCCTGGATACATTTGGGCATGTTCCCGGTGATTCTTGGGTAGGGTAATATGGCGTCCCCCCCCTCCCCACCTCTCTCCACTCCGGCGTCACTCAGTGCGTGGTAAAGGTCCCTTGCGTCGCCTCCATATATTCCTTCCTCCATGGTCAGACGAGGCGACAACAACGCTGTGTAGCGGCGACGGGATCAAGTGATCGCCACAATCGCGCCCTACCAGCGATGACAACTGAACATGTCCAAATCGATTCGCTGCTATTTTTGATAGCTGCCAGTCGGGTCAGTAGCAGCGATTGCAAAAAGGCCATGGCCAAATTCCTTCCATTCCTTGCCTCCAGTCCTAGACGTCAACGAGGCGTAAAGACGGAAGCAAAACAAACAAGAATACCAATGCTTTATTTGCTCATTTACTTTTAGAAAAAAGACACAGAAATTCAAATTCCAATCTCTAATTTTGGAAATAATAGTTATAGGTGAACTGGGTGCTGTGTACAGGTGGTAGGAAAAAGGTTTCAAAATTCTGCACTTGTTGGATAGAGTGATGATGGGATGCACGAGAGAAGTAAAGGAATTGGGTTACAAAACTTTGTTCAGAACATTGCTCGAATATGGTAGTGTAGTATGGGACCCACATTTTGTGTATCACATACAGGAATTAAAGAGGTGCAAAAAAGAGCTGCTAGATTTGTTTCTGGAAATTATCGCAGAATGCAATCAGTGACAGATATGATAAAGGAGCTGGAATGGGATTCATTGCAAGACAGGAGGAGGATGAGGAGGGTCATTGGAATGTACAGGGCGTATACTGGTGATGAGGCATGGAAAGATATTGCAATAGGTATGAAAAGTAGTTCATGGAAAGATGACCATGACCACAAGCTGACACTCGATTTCAGGCATACTTCTGGATTAATGAGAAAATTTTTTGTTTCGATATTAAACTAATCTCGTATTCGCAAGACCAGTCTTTCTTATGCAGAAATGGATTCTCTAAATGCAGTGTGATTTTTTTTTTCCATACTGTTAGTCCAATCAAGTTAATAAATATACACGAAAAATTTGTTTGAAACGGCCATCGTTCTCATCTGTAGACAATATATTCAACAACCGAGAACAACTTTAAATCTTCTTTATTTGATCAAGTAGCGCCGTTGTCTTGATTCTTTCTTCTTAAAAGGGGGGGGGGGAGGGGGAAGCAGCAGATTTGTTCCTTAATAACTCACGCGTCATACATGGTAAGTGCAACTCACTGTAAAATTAGAAACACTTTTGAATTTCCCCTCCCCCCATGTAGACTGACGTGGCTGTTGCCACTACCCTCCCCCCCTCCCCTCACGTAGCACGTAGCTTTTTCCTTTTTAATTCCAGAAGAGATTTTTTACCGTTTTCTCTTCCCAGACTATAGTAAATTAAATACGGCGATAATTAAATGAAGGAAATGAATTTCACTTGCTATTGTGTGTTCTGTACCTCATTTTAATTGTGAAAAATGATATGAATGAATAGCTTCGTGGCCTGGCTCGGAACCCCCCCCCCCCCCCCTCCCCCTCACGTAGCGCAGCGTAGCCTTCCAGCCAATCTGCAGGAGATGTAGGTGGTGCGATGGTCTATTGAAAGGTTGCTGTTTGCATGTGGTTGCAATGAACTGTGGAAATAATTCATTCTTCTGGAAATTATTCCTCCAGAGGAATTCGTCCAAGTAGGTGCCGTATTGAAATCTAACTGTCAACACCTTATGTGTGTATTTGCGGATTGTTCGAATCCACGAAGTTTTCCTTATGGATCACAACCTCGTGGGCATATATGCCCCCATGAGCTCTATCTAATTTACGGTATGGCGAAAATCCAGCCGCCTTAACTAATGCGCCTGGAAGAATATGTCACCGATTATGAGATAACAACGTTTCTTCCGTTTTTTTTCGGCTACCTCGACGACAAAACACTTCTTGCTTCCTCGCTGAATTTCTCCAAAAACGCATTTGTTTGTTTCACATTTGGTCACGTTGGTAGTTCCTGTGAAAAAAAATGTTTTGTCTATTTCCGCTATTTTAGAATTGCCGTTTTCATCAAAGCCACCTCTACTGGACGTGCCGCAACCCATTGCGCACATATTTCGTGATGATAATTGCACCAGTCTTCTTTTGTATAGGCAGAATCTGAACATATACCAGTATCCCACGCTGAATCTCCATGCGACATGTTTCGTGTCTAACAGTATGTAAAAATGATTAGCTGAGACAATGCTACCTTACCTTTTTTTTTTTTTAACTGCTTAACGTCTCCTATAACAACTAGGTCTTTAGAGACGGGAAAGGATGGGGGGCAAGGAATGGGAAGGAATTCGGCCATGGCCTTTTGAAGGAAGCATCCCGGCATTCACCTGGAGTGATTTGGGGAAACCATGGAAAACCCAAATCTGGATGCCCGGACGGGGATTCGAACCGGCCTCCTCCCGAATGCGAGGCCAGAACGCTAGCCGTTACACCACCACGCTCGGTCTTTTTTTATTAGTTTACGCCTGGCAAACGAACTTAATATTTCTAAACCATCCCCCTGAAGTGCAAGGATGGAACTCTGAACATTCCACCTCTCGCACAGTAACAGATGTTGTTGATAATTTCGTATAATAATAATTCCGTGTGGTCATAATGACCTTGAGACAGGGTTTTTACGTGCTGATCCTAGTAAAAATAGCTTCATTTCTAACCATCAAAGCAATACGAACTGTCATTGTCTTGGAAAATCCCGGGTGACATCTTTAAGTTTTAGTCTGCCGACCCCGGCAGCGTAGGGGTAGCGTGCTTGCTTCTCGTTGCAGGGGTCGCCGGTTCGAGTCCGGCCTAGGGCATGGGTGGTTTTAATTAAGTGTTGTGTTTGTCCTGTGTCGTCCTTGCATATTAGAGAAAATAATCATACTCATAAGAAATCTGTACATTGTGAGAGAAACAAACACATTGAGCTGGCTGAATGGCTAACACAGCCGAATGCCATTTTAAAAAAAAAAAAAGTTTTAGTCTCGTTGCGGAATGACTAAAGCTGCGTATCCACTACGCGCGGCAAACCCTCGAACATTGGCTCGCGCGGCGGCCGCGCATAATGGATACGCTGTTGCCGCGCGAGCCAGCTCGAACATTGGCGCGGTCGAACATGCCGCGCTGCGAGCCATGACTGTCGGTCTCTAGGCGCGCGGCAAAGGCCCCCCACTAATTGGCTCGCGCGCAGTTGGAACGGCGGTGTCTTTCTTGGAGTTGGCTCGCGCGGCACAGCGATAGTTTACTGCCATGAACAACGAAAAGTGTCGATTTCTAATACAGCTGTATGGTGCGAAATTTTTTTTGTGGAATAGTAAATGTGCAGATTACCACAACAAAACGCTGAGGGACGATGCATTGAAGGAGGTAAGTTCAGCAATGAGCTTAGGGGCATCCATAAATTACGTGAAGTGTATTTCCGGATTTTCGGACCCCCCCCTTTCTGGTGAGATCTGGTTGGTCCCGTTAGACACCCCCCCCCCTTTCCCACAGATCGTCTTCGCAGCTTTTTGATACTTTTTTTTTTAGGTCTCACCGACACTTTTCTACGAAATACCCCCCCTAAAGTCGACTTTCGCGCCTTTTGTAGACCTTTTTTTTAGCTCTACAGTCCTACCCAATTTTTAAAACATCTCACGTGAGATTTCCGTTGATCCTCCCTCCCCCTTGGTGAGATTACTCTGGACCCCCCCCCCCCTATTTCACCTCACGTTATTTATGAATTTATGGATGCCCCCTTACGCGTTTCCGACTTAAAGAAGAAGATGACTACGCTTCTGGCATCATACAGAACAGAAAGATCAAGAATAGCTAAGTCTTATTACTGGTTCTGGAAAGTATTTATTATTTAACACTTATAATGATCCCCACGGTGTAATTTATCGATGTCTACAAAATAAGCCATATGGTAGCCTGCAGGACAGAATGTAGCACCACTCATATTCCTACTTGCGGAAGTCTCAGTAAAAATGGTCGCGAAATCTGACTGTGCCTGCATTGCTTGCCGCGCGACTCTGGCTGGGTTGCGTTGGCTCGCGCGGCAGCCGCGCTCGTCAACAGAAACCCACGAACACTGGCTCGCGCGGCGATATCTGGCACCAAGTGTAAAATTATTATTATTTTTATATATCATCTTTCATTTTTACTTTTATTGCTGCTTCTTTACATTAACCAATACAATTATACTTTCATCCAAACTTCGCCGTTGTACATACCATCTCTGCTTCTCATCTGTTTTTCATCGTCCAAAGATCTTCCTCCTCCTGTACTGTCCAGAGATTTTCATGTACTTTTTTCCTCTGGTAATAACTATGGAGGAAGGAATTATATGGAGGAGAAGTGACGTTAAATCGGTGAAGCAAGCACTAAACTCTCCCGCATGGTGGCAGCACCGGCAGCGACCATATGGCGCTTCCCAACAATTAAGGTGTTCACATTGTGGTAGATGCAGTGATTATTTCATTTAGTATTGTGTATAAGTGTTTAAAAATGCCAGCTTGTGTTGCGTACGGTTGCACAAATAGGCCAGACAGGAAAGAACCTGGAATATCATTTCATAAGTAAGTTGAATTGTA
The DNA here is from genome assembly GCA_031002005.1 of Vandiemenella viatica. Lineage (NCBI taxonomy): Eukaryota > Metazoa > Arthropoda > Insecta > Orthoptera > Morabidae > Vandiemenella > Vandiemenella viatica. Next base: position 6,330 of record JARYHS010004582.1, read on the forward strand.
ATTATCGTTGTTGAAGTGAGCGGTAGACACCGCAAACTTTGCAGCACGTCTATAAATATTTAGTCATAGCTCTCAATGGGATGACTTTGTTCTCAAATTTTTCTTGGTGTAGTGTAGAAAATCAGCAAACTTGCTATTTTGCACATAATAGACTAGCATTATTTTTTAACGAGTGTTTAAAATGAGATTTAAAGGGGCGTGTTTTACTTCGCGATTCAGTGAATTTACTATTACGATTTCTTTCGTCACGTTGCTGATTATACTGACAATGGATGATGAAATTAACTGTTATGTGAGAAGCTGTGAGTTTTATTAATTTTTTAAATAGCTATTTCAGGCCATTGACTTAGGTTATTTTTAAAGCTTCATATAAGACTTGTTTCTGTTTGTAAATACGTCTATACCTATTTTTACCGATTTTGAAATCTTTCTCATCTATTTATGTCGAAACAGGTTCATGCAGAAATAAAAATGGGCTTCATAAATAAAGAAGTTATTGGCCTTTGAACAAAATCAATTTGGGGAATGTGTTTCTAATTTAGTCTCTTTTTTTTTGTACAACATTCTCCCCCCCCCCCCCCGTATCTAAATCTAACTGAGAGATAATTTTTTTACAATTGTCCTAATAAGTAGGGCTGTGAAATTAGACAACACATCTTGATCAAGAGAATGTTCATTAAGGTGACTGAATAAACATTTTATTTCTGGTACCAGCCTACAAAATGTCTGGGTTGCTCATCCCTAGAGTGGGTCCTCTTACTTTTTTTCTGGTCTAGGACACATTTCAGACTAACCACAAGTGGTAGTAATAAAACTGAAATATCCATTCTGCATGTCAACCATGTAATCATTGTGGCTTTGACAGAATTAATTTTTGGTCCAGCCTGCATCCAAACCTAAACCCCTCAATTTGGATGTTGTATATCCCCCAAACTAAGCAAGATATCGAAAACATTTATTCCTTATTATCGAGTTTTTTCGTCGTGTTACATAAGAATCCATCATTAAATTTGACTTTTGCGAAATTTTTCTTCTGCATTTCAACTCAAGACACCTCACTTTTGAGACAGTATATCTCGAGAACTAGGTGAAATATCGAAAAATTTTACTCTTTATTTTTTATTTGTCTCGTCTTTTTAAATAAAAATTCATCATAAAATTTGACTTTGAATAATTTTTTCTTCTGAATTTCAACCAAAACCATTTCACATTTGAGACAGAATATCTCGAAAACTAAGCAGGATATCAAAAAATTTTATTCTTCATTTTTTATTTGTCTCATCGAGTTACATAATAATCCATCACCAGATTGCGGCGTCACGTTTATCCTAGAGTCCCCTTGAGGTGTTTGTACATATTCCCCGTGTTTGTTGGGAAGCGGTCAAGCCCCCACCACTCCGGCCATGCCCCCCCACTCCTCCGCCGGCCTGCTTCACTCCCATGCGTGGTAAAGGTCTCTTGCGTCGTCTCCATATTATTCCTTCCTCCATGGTAAAAAAGGGTAGTATAAGTGATGTTAACATCTATGGTTTTGAGTGTATGCAGAGGTGTTGAGTGTCTCTGGCCGTGAACGGGTGTGAGAGGTCGTGCGCCAAAGTTGTGGCGACGATCTAATATTTTGTATTATGCCAGATGAATCAGTAATTGTTTCTTAATATACAGAACGAGTGTATTTTCAATTGTAGTTTTGTGCCTCGTGTAAAAATAAAGTTGTTAAGAGCAGTAATCGAGCTTTAATCAATAAAATAGCAAATTATTTATTGTATGAAGTTAAGACGTCTTATTGGGATAGTAAGAACCTTTTAATGGAACTAAGTAGCTCCTCTGTCCGCGTACGTGGGTTGAATGGCGGTATTTAAGGGCCAAACCGTCTAAACAACCTGTGGACTTTAATTAGTAATAGAAATTAATATAGAGGAGTATTATATTGGCTACCCTGTAGAGGATGATTCAGTGGTATGATGGTACCAATTACGGATGTTAATTGCTAATTAATATAGCATCCGGGGGCACCTGGAAATCTTCTGATTTCTACAACGTCGCTGCAGTCAACAGTGGTGAGGAACTTCAGACGACAGCAGTTTCGCAGATTGGCAAGTACAAAATTCCAAATTTTATTCATGGGGTAACAGCAGCAATCGACAATCACATTGCAGAAAGAAGAGCAGTTATAAAATTTTGAAGTAAAAGTTAAATTTGAAATTAGTGAAATTAATTGTAAAAGTTGTTTGTTTGAAAGAACGTTGGAACAAGAAAAGTAATTGTCGTTTGGTTAAAAAAAAAATGCTATTAAGAGTTGTTGAAGAAACAGTTATGATTGAAAGTCTAAAGTTGTTGTAAATTGCAGTAGTTTGTTTAGAGTAGTAAGCGTCTGTGGATTTCCGATGAGAAGCAAGTAATAATAAAGAAATTAAAAGAAAAAGGGGGGAAAACAATTCGTAATTAGAATAAAAAAAAAAAATCTGTAATGTATCTATATGTTTGATTTTATTCAGGCCGGAGGAGAGCAGAATTTAAATACTATTTTGTTTCTGTGAATTGTAAATTTTCAGCTGATACGAGGAATTACTAGATTCAGTGGTGATTTGGATGCTGAATTGTTTGTCTTTGTTGTGTGTTGCTTAACGGCGTTGTTGAAAGCGGCGTTGGCTCATTGTTGATTGGTGACCTTGGAGTTGTGAATTGTTGTCTGACGGAATTCTCCTATTAACTGGAGTATAATATAATTTTGTTTCTTCTATTTTGAATTCTAAAATGTCTTTGAATATGGACGACAGTTGTGGTAGGTTAGTCCGGGCGGAAGATAATACGGAATTGGTGGAATCAGATGGTAATAATTCAGGAATTGTGATCGAAAGTTCGGGAACAGTAAGTTTTGATGGAAAATATGAAAATCGTATGGGGATAAGAGTAAATTTGTGCAAGCCGAATTGAGCAGTAGTCCGGTTGTAAATGGGGATGACAATGAATTTGGCAGTCGTTTTGCAATTAATGACATTAGTAGCGGTAGTGAGGATAATGTGCAAGTTGAAGGAACAAGTGTATTTAATGGGGGGCAGAACCCAGTAGAAAGAATAATTTCACCAGAACTGAATCAGTCTGAAAACACTCGGGAAGGGTCTGCAAATTTTAATATGCTGCTAACCGCCATATTAGATGCTAGCCGAAAACAAGAAACCGCCATGCAAAATTTGGAAGAAAGAATTACTGGAAACTTCAATCAGGTCCATGAAAGAATTGAAAATGTAACAGAGCAGATGAACGTAAAATTCGAAACAATTGAAAGCAAAATGTTGAAAATTGAAAATAATATGCGACAAAAAATTGTGGAAGAGATACATCATAACGTAACTCCAATGGTAACTCGAAGTGTGGTAGAAAGCGAAAGGTTATTTAAAGAAAAATTAGAAAACGTAAAAAAAAATCAAGAGAATGTTAAGAATGAGATGGGGAAGATTCTGGAAGGGCAGAAACAATGTGATAAGAAGATACAAGGAGTAGAACGGCAGGTCGTTGAACATTCCAGTAGAACAATATGTATAGAGCAACAAGTTGAAGAATTGTCGGACGGGGTCGCGCAAATACGCGAAGATATGATCAGCATAAAAGGAAATCTAGAAGAGGTCAAAAAACAGCCTAATATTATTGTGAGCGGCGGATCGAATGCTTGTCAATTATCGTTACCCGAAACTATATTTGAGCCGGGCGGAAATGTTCATCCCGCTGATTTTGTTAAAATTTATGCTAGAACTTTGCCCATAGAATGGTCAGAGGTTGATAAAATGCAATACGTACACAGAAAAATGAAGAGCGAAGCTTTTTCGTGGGGGTGTGAAATTTTAGAGAGCTGTCATAATTATAATGAGTTTCTCCAAATGTTCCGAGATAAGTACTGGTCTCAGAGACGACAACGAAAAGTAAAAAGTGAGTTTTACAACTGCAAGCGTTACCACAGGACAGATGGGAGTATGAGAAATTTTTCTGAGAAAATGCAGACAGAATTACGGCATCTAGATCAGCCTATCGGAGAAATTGAACAAATGGAAGTGCTATTACAAAAGTTGCCAAGACAAGTCCAGGAAAAATTAATTGCAACTCAGTGGGACAAGATGGAAGACTTTTTAGACATACTAGAGAGGATAGACAGATACCAAGAAGCTTGTGAAAACAACACAGAACGAAACAAAATGTTCGACCGGAGCGCGGATAAGACGAAAGATTATCGACACAACGATAGGTGGGATAACGGTTCACCGAGAGGACGTGACATATACGGAAGAAGTGGGAGGCATATGTACGAGCAAGAAAGAGGAAATCGGCATTTTGACAAGAATGTGGCCAATAATAATAATAAATACTGTAATCAGAACTATAATAGTAACTACGCATCATGTGAACGCCATGATTACGGAAAGCAGCCTAAACAAATGATGTATATGAGAAAAACAGAAAAAGTACAGGATGAGAAAAAGGAGGAGGCGGAAAACTACAAACCGCGACTGTGAAGGTCCGCACGGAAGCGAATATCGGAACTTACGGACCAAATAATGTTGAAATAAAAGAGAATGAAGAAGAGCATTTATTTGAGTACCGCAAATCATACAGCAAAGATTAATATCTACAATGGTGAAGATGGCGGCAATGTATCTAGTCGCCGAAATATCGTGTAACAACGCACTCTTGACTCGGCTAGTCACCCGAGAGCAGTTTATACATTCTCAACGCCGAGAAAGACTTCGTTCTTATACTGGTGGAAATGTTTCAACGAGATAGAGAATGAGAAATGCGAAGTCGCGACATTAAAGCAAGGGGGTGGTTGGAATTGTCGCGAAGTCATAGATTTGGCTAACATCGATGTACAGGATGAAGAAGAGTATGAAAAGAATACCGGAGGAGGAGTAAATAGTGCGGAGGCGCAATGTAAATCTGCAATGGATTTGTTCGACGAAGGAAATTGTGAGAATGAAGATAATGAGCTAGCGTTTAGCATTAACGAAACCGGAGAAATTGTTCCTAGCAGTGATAACGAAGAGGAAAGGGAATCTGGAAGCAGTGAAGAAGAAAATGAAAATGAAGTCAGAATATTTTTTATAAGGAAATATGATGAATCGGAGATTAAAGGTATATCACGGGTAAGAGCGAAAACAGTTGAAGCACCAGGTAGCTATCAAAATGCGAATATAGCTCCTTTACGAACACGTACCGACGTAGCTTGTTATTCTACCGCCGACGGAGAAGAGCAAAGTAAAGAACAAAAAGATTTATTATCTTGTACAGTTGAGGACAGCCAGTGCCAAGCGAGCTCGGATGATTTCAAAAAGAGTTATCTATCTAAAATGAACCACCAGGAAGAAATAGAATGGTCTCACGGGGAAGTTGAAAATGATTTATTACAAACAGAAATTTTAAAAGATTGGAAGAAAAGAAAGAAAGAAAAAATCAACGTTATGGGGGCATAACATTTGAGATACGATACATCAAGGGTAGCGACAACACTGTGGCCGATGCATTGTCGAGACTTGTTAGTACTGAGGAGATACCAAATTCAGAGAAGGTATTTAAAATTCTTTACATAAAAGGGGTTCCGCAAGAAAGGAATGTGAAGGAGTTGTGTAAAGACATGCGAAGAAGACAAAATGAAGACGAGTGTCTTAAGATGGTAAAGCAAAATCTAGGTAATAAAAACTGCGAGAAATTGAAGAAATACTATACTTTGTATGAAGGAATTTTATTTCGTAGAAGGGAAGAATCGAGTGAAGATTGGAAATTGTGCTGGCCGCACCAGTATGTTGATTTAATAATTGATTATACCCATTCAAGCTACGGTCATTATGGAGTTGAAAAATGTTACCAAAAATTACGAGAAGTTGTTATATTCGACAATATGCGGAAGCGAGTAGCACGACGCTTGGCGTTTTGTGACCTGTGCCAGCGCACGAAAGTATCGGTGACGACAAGTAAGAATCTGATGCAAAACATATTGCCCACCGACGTGTTGGATCTTGTCGCAGTAGATTTATACGGGCCGCTACCTAAATCAAGAGGCGGATTTGCTTACCTATTTGTATGCTTTGATGTATTTTCAAAATTTGTAAAGTTATACCCGATAAAGAAAGCTACTGGTAAGGCACTTGTGTGTAAACTAGTAAAAGATTATTTCGTGAATCTCGGACGGCCGCTATCTTTGCTTTCTGACAATGGTAGTCAGTTTTTGTCAAACAGTTGGTCTTCTTGCATGAAAGATAATAATATAAAGCATATCCGAATATCGAGTTATCACCCATCCAGTAATCCTTGTGAATGACAAATGAAAGAACTTGGAAGATTGTTTCGGGCGTACTGTAGCCAGAAACACACACGATGGATTGAATATGTGAAAGAATTCGAAAATTTGATAAACAGTATTCCAAGTGAAAGCACCGGATACACTCCATTCCGCATCATGTTCGATAAAGATCCTCCAGATTTTATAAGAGAAAGTGTTAAATTTCCTGTAGCTACCACTCTTGATCGACAAGAGCTTCTAAATGAAGTCAGAGAAAGAATGAGAAAGAAGGCGGATGAAAGAAAGAGAAGGTATGATAAAAGAATCCAATCTACCGAGTTCAATTTGAATGATTTAGTTTTGGTGAAAACAAAATATAAGTCTAGTAATATCAATTCGGAGATTAAGAAATTTTTCAAAGTTTATTTTGGACCTTTCCGTATAATTTCTAAGCCTCATTCTAGTGTATATTTACTTGCATATCCTAAATCAAATAAAAAACTGGGTTTGCGAAGCATAGTAGACTTGAAATTGTACAAAACTAAAGATAGTGTGTAAAAATTGTTGTATGGAGTTGATACAGAGTAATGTACTAACTGATAGAGCAAGTAACAGTCCTTTAGTTGGAAGTAAATTCGATTCAAATGTGGAAATTAAGTTTGGAAGTTCTTTTTTGTTTATATTCAGGGATTGGTAGCCCTGGTTGTTGTCTCGATAGTAAAAAACTATCGCGGGAAGAAAGGTAGAAAATATAAGTGATCTGAATAGATGTAAGTAAGATCTCAACCTGCCAAGAGTGTACAAAAAACAATGAAGACATTAAAGTAAATGTTAGAATATGTGGACTTTAAAATGTGCTTATTGTGTAAGTGATTTAGTAGCACAAGTAACTTTGACGCTAAAAGAAAATCAGCTGTGCGGTTACGCCCCTAACCGAGCGCCAGGTATACTACCCGCTTCGGCCAATCTGACAATAGAGTGTGTGCTCACCGCAAAGAGTTGGTTGTTGACCTCAGTCAGCTATTGGTAACTTTAATTGTAACGGACCATGTACAGTTCATGAAAAAGAAGAAGGTGTAAAATGTGAAATGTAAAACAAAGTAATATTAACAGGGAAACATTCAATTGGTGTACATAATAACATTTGGTGTTGTGTGAAAAGGTTGTTCAATCTAATGTGTCAGAAAATAACGCTAACAATTTTAACTGACAAGTTAATATGGACAGATAGTAATGACTTCTCGGCAAAGTGAAATACATGCCAAGCATTAAATTTAATTTGCCTAGTAGTGGGGGCAGGTGTAGCATATCCACTATCCCCAAATATATATTTAGATGTATATATTGTAATATTAAAATAAATGTATGAATATGCATTGTAAGCAATTGTATTTATGCTCACGGAAATCACAGACGATACTAAGCATGTAAAAAAGGGTAGTATAAGTGATGTTAACATCTATGGTTTTGAGTGTATGCAGAGGTGTGGAGTCTCTGGCCGTGAACGGGTGTGAGAGGTCGTGCGCCAAAGTTGTGGCGACGATCTAATATTTTGTATTATGCCAGATGAATCAGTAATTGTTTCTTAATATACAGAACGAGTGTATTTTCAATTGTAGTTTTGTGCCTCGTGTAAAAATAAAGTTGTTAAGAGCAGTAATCGAGCTTTAATCAATAAAATAGCAAATTATTTATTGTATGAAGTTAAGACGTCTTATTGGGATAGTAAGAACCTTTTAATGGAACTAAGTAGCTCCTCTGTCCGCGTACGTGGGTTGAATGGCGGTATTTAAGGGCCAAACCGTCTAAAAACCTGTGGACTTTAATTAGTAATACAAATTAATATAGAGGAGTATTACACACTATCTCGAGGAATCAATCCGATCACTGGTTAAATAAAGTGTCACAATTTGAACTAATTTTTATGGATGTGAATGGTTGTGATTTTATGTCGATAGTAAAGAATATCGTTAAAACAATTTGTGCCAAAATAATTGAAAAATAAACTACCAAATACTTTTAAAAAAATCGTTGAATTAATTGCTTCGGCATCTATAAAATGCGTAGTTTTGAACAGCAGCGTGCTTCGTTCATTTGCCGCTTACATCCATTGCTTGAGTTTGCTCATACAGTGACGTCATTCCAATAGCTAATCGGCGCGTGTTTCGCTTCGGGCGCTACGTTTACTAGAATTACCTTGCCAACAGGCCTTCGATTTGTAGTTATAGTACCAGGATGGAAAACGGAGGGCACATATTGACTTCCGAACCCGGAACAGCCGCGCCGCTACTAACAAACAACTCCCGCCACATGCCACAGAAAAACAACTTTGTTAGACAATTGGCTACTTGCAGCGTAAGGACAGAAAAAGTCTAAAAGTTCAAAGCCGACATGCGTCCGAAAACATCGGCAGTAAGCGTGGCCCAAAAGAGTATGTTCCTACAATAATGCAAAGTTCATATTACTCAGCCGTTCAAACAGCAAGGGTCACTTCCTTCTCTACCCGCCTTGCTGTACAAATAGTTTCCTTACCTTTTATCTCTGCACTCCAGAACCTCCGGCACAAAGGTAAAAGTCAGTAATATAATGCATGCACTACTTCTCGTTGAGTCTTCAGCATTTTGAGTCATTTCTCAGCAGTTGCAGTTCGTGTCGAACTAAAACATTAAGCAAAGTGCTTCTTTTTTAAAAAGGTTACCCAAACGGCCCAATGTAGAACGATGGTTCAATCAAAGTCTCTTAAAAGGAAAACAAACTTTTCAGTCCATATTGGACATTGCAATCACAGTACCACAGTTCCCAAGGTACTGTACATTTCACCAGGAATGAAATCTTAAAATTTCTTTGATACCAACACCATAATTTTAAAATTTACCAGGACTTCGCTATAAGGAGCAAAATTTTGTAACTTGTATGCTACCTCGCCCCGAAGAGCAAATTTTGTAACCTGTATTGGACCTCGTCACGAATATTAAATGTTGTACCTTGTATCGTACTTCGCCACGAAGAGTAAATGTTGTACCTTGTATCGGACTTCGCCCCGAAGAGTAAATTTTACGATTTTTGTGGATCTCGCCTTGAAGAGTGAATTTTATAATCTGGAACCATGAAACTTTGCTGTCTGATAGAAATTCTATGGATGGCCCTATCAGGAAATTTCGTTCTTTTGCAAGTCTTGGAAAGAAATTTGTTCACGTTAGTGTCCAGAAAACAGTTTTTTAATTTTCCTTGGACATCATCAAGAAGAAAATGAGTCCCTAAAAACTTGCTTTGATGTTTTGAAGATAGTAAAATTATTTATTTTTTTTCATGTTAAATCGGAAAGAATACATCAAACCTGGATTATCTTATTTTTTTTTCCTTCACTCTGATAATCAGTCAGTCATTCAACAAAATTGTTATTTAAGTCAGGATAGCCGAACATACTGCGGTTAATCATCTTTTGTCCACAGAATATTCACACATTCGACGGATGCTGCGATAAGGAGACGGCCGTGAAGCAACGCCAAACCTGCCTCGCCAAGACGGGCAACCAGACAGCCATAACGGATCCTACAAACCCTTCCAGGGTCACAAGCAACAGAGCACAGCCTAAGATGAGCATTCTTGAAGACTCCATTGTAACAACCAACTACCATCATGGTTTCGGTTTTCCATGGTGCCAGGATGATTCCTTCCTAAGGCCATGGCCGATCATCTTTTTTTTCTTTTCTAGCTCCGAAAAGTCACACCCGGGGCCTATGAGCGACAGCCAGGGACGGCTGTCTCAGCAGGATGGCCGTGTCGGATCGGGAGTACGGAGCTACTCTACAAGATGGGACCACAGTCGCAGCGAGTAGAATGTCAGCGCCACAACGACTAGAGTGTGATATAAGACGGGCTACATAAGGGCAGCACACATCACACGGAGCTCTCTTCATGCCTGACCATAGAGGCAACATTACTCCGCTATCTGTCATTGTGTATTGTGAGACTGAGCCTAATAAATCGGATCCTTGTTTCAGCGGTGTTCTCGTAGTTTCTCTCCACTATCCGAGGGATATCCACAGCCTACCTTCGCTATTGAGCCATCTACCTCGAACCGGCAACTCCATTCAACCCACCCGACTCCTGATCTTTCCCGATTGGATTCGACATATTAAATAAGTCTAAAGCCTTGTTTTGTTGATTTTCGGTTGAGTTTTTGTTACAAGTGATATATTCTGAAATGTCATGAAAAACATTAGTTGGCAGGGAAGTGAAATGAATTCGGGCACAGTCCTCAAACCGAGCGGGGCGGTGTAACGGTTAGCGTTCTCGCATTCGGGAGGACGGCTGTTCGAATCCCCGTCCGGGCATCCAGATTTGTGTTTTCCATGGTTTCCCCAAGTCACTCCAGGCAAATGCCGGGATGCTTCCTTCAAAAAGGCCATGGCCGAATTCCTTCCCATTCCTTGCCCCCATCCTTGCCCCCCATCCTTTCCCGTCTCTAAAAGACCTCGATATTAAAAAGAGACGTAAAGCAGTTACAAAAAAAAAAAAAAAAAAAAAAAAACACACAGTCCTCAAGAATGAATAATTCTTCTCTCAGGCTGAGGTTACTTCGGAAATACCATTTTTTCAAAACGGTAATTTAGAAGTGTTGCCCGTCAGTTTAAATTGAGTGATTCCGAATGCCATTGCCGAACATAACTAGAACCTCACTACGATGGACGATTCATTCCTGTCTGTATTTGCTTTTCGATGACATCCGTAATATTATTGACAAATATGCTTAAAAGAGAATCTCTACATCATCAGTGACTAATGAGCAGTTAAAAAGATGAACGATTTCATGATAAAAAGTAATTCTCTTTAGGACGCAATATTTCAACTCACGAAGATGGTTGCAACGTCACCGGCATATTCTGAAGTAACATTAAAACCAAAATAAAATCACAACTGACAATTTCCTAATATTGAAATGTGAAACAAGTTCAGTCTCATCGCAGGAACAAGTTAACTGCCAATTGTAGTTTGGTGTTTATGGAACCATATGAAAAATTTGTACTTTCAAAGCGTGGAACTCAATACAAAACCAAAAGAGTTTTTTAAAAATCGAACTTCCGTATGTATAAATCTTCTTATGCTTCATTCAGTTTGATCAAACAGCTGAAAACAGTTACTAATTCACTTAACGGTGTCCCAAGGTAGGCAGGTAACAGAAGAAATAACAGCAGCAGTGAATACATACAAGTTTTATAGGATGTTCTGGAAAATATTCTGTTTCATATGGTGCCGTTAATCCGTATAAGCGGAATACGGCGCAGACATATCAGCTGGCAAGCGGAATTACATGATATTTAATAATGTAGAGCATTAAATTGTTCGCAACTACCCTGTGCGACATTCAATTTCCGTCTAACAGATTCTGTCCACTAATTTCTATATTGATTGTTCTGAGATTTCGTAAAGTTTCAAGTCCTAAAACAGTTTTCCGTTGTTTTATTGCTGAGTTTAACAGTATAATGCCGATATGGCGAGTTAGAATAAAATGTACAGTAGCAAATGCTTATTGAAAAACTTCGTTCCTGAGAATTTTCCTAAGCTTTATCGTTTAAATAGAAGCTGGAGCTCAAAGAATATCTTACTCTCTTCTCGGCGCATATGTTCATCGTCGTGTAGTTTCTTTATACCGTATGCTCCTAAATTATGCTTGCTTTTCGTATAATTTAAATCTACTCCACCTAAAGTCAGCATGTAATTAGCTCCAAATGTATTTTAAATGGTCAGCATTTCTAGTAATTTTCTTTAAAAATTTTTCGATTGTTTGATGCCTAAAGTCATCGTTGTTTTAACATTAATTTTTTTCTTAAGGTGTTTATTACTATCAATGTTACCCCAAAATATTAATGGCTGATAACTATTATATCCACTACACAAATTTCTCGAATCTTAGACGAAGCGACAAAGGGCAATGTGAAAACTTATTCACCGAAAAGGTTAATAGTTAATTCCGGTACAGACTGTCAATAATTTGTTCCAGTGTTTGAAACTGAGCGAAAGCGAGTGATTTTCAAACATTTAGACTAATTATGTTTTGACTAGCTACAGGCTTTACTTGCGTTCTTGAAGATATCCATAACGTAAGTAAATTGTGCTGCATG
>JARYHS010004583.1:0-11938 GCA_031002005.1 Vandiemenella viatica
ACGAGTAATAAGGAAAAGGAAGAATATGGCATTAGTGAAGTGGTTAGGTTTTGATAAATCACATAACACATGGATAAATGTAAAAGATTTATTTAAATTATGATTCTTCAATAAACATCAGTACAACATATATTTGTTGTTTTTTTTCTCTCCTCACCATAGCTAAGAGACTATTTTTACAATTTCTTTGACTTTAGAGATTGAGTCAATTTTACAATATAGAGATCATTTTACAGTATATGACTAATACTAAGTACAGTGCACTGACAAAACCCAGAGAAAATAGACACTATTACATTAGACAGATGAACACACTTCATCAATGCTATTTACACGTCATGATCGACATTAGACAACTTCATCAATTGATATTTACACGTCATGATAGACAGATGACCAAAAACTTTTGCTTGTACAACTATTTACAATTAATGATATTCACAAATATTTACAACACAACCCACCCTCCAGTGCACTGTAAAATATACACGGGATAAACGCTATATTTATTCTTCATTCACACTTATTTTACAAAACTCATTCACTCTCTGGTACAGACTTGTGCCCCCAAGGTAGGGTCCCAATCCCGTCGGGGTAAATATAGCGTTTATCGTCCAATCTAGACAGACCCAGCTTGGATACTTCAACAGTTGTTACTCTATGGAGATTTGATGCAAATCGGAGTTGTTTGTGGTGCTTCACTGGGCACCATGTAAACAGTCAATATAATCTTGTATATTAAGTTTTTTTGTTACTGTGCGCCCCAGACCCTTGGCCCGTCTTGAGGTCTGGTTAGATTCTAGTCGGAATGAATACATTTTCGACCTTAGACCCGCAAACTCCACAATCAGGGAACCATTCGCCTCATCTTTCATAACTCCAACAACCTTTTCGTTATAGGGGTCTATATTGAAACGATTGTTGGTTTATATCCAGACGTGTCGAATTCTTCCCTGTTGCGTTTCATTACTTCATATGGATCACAGCCATTCACCAAATAGATGAAACTGTCTGTGTCCATATAAAGTAACTTGGGGCGTATAAACTGCGGAATGACGAATTCATAGTGAAATCCGTACATCCGAAGTTTAGACAGATCAAGAATGCACATCCCGACGTAGAGCGGCTTGTTGAAAAGTACCCGCACTTTCGCCATCTCTAGAGCCACAAAGTCTTTCTCGAAAATAGTCATAGCCTAAAGTGTGGTGAAGCCACATGCTTGCGGGCACCACGGCGGCCCGCCCAACCTGTACACAATTTCACGTCGTGGTGTTTTCTAAGGTTCTCCATGGTTTTGCCGAAATTGAATTGTTCATAAGTTTGAAAACGTCTCTCTCAAATTCTGATTTGGCTGGACTGACGAGAATGCGAGTTGAGAGAGATGCATTCTTTCAACCACAGTGACTGATTGAAAGAAATTACCCGTGTACCGTGCCCAACTTCATCCCCAAGCCTACACATTGCTGGAGGACTCGGTAATGGAGAACATACCGATCCTTATCCTTCAACGTAGTCATCAGCTTGGGGAAAGTAGATCCAGGGGCGGCTTTGTGGTCTGGAGATGGCGGTAGGTCTGCTAGATTGTCGTGTATATCCTGGGGAATCGTTAAGTCTACCTCTAAAACGAAACCCCTAGGTGAGTAAGCTGCTACGCTCATGAAGTCTATGCTAGCAATCTGCTCGGCCGATAACCATCGAAACCCTCCAGAGGGTAGATACTCCGACATGGCCGAGCCATACAGATTGTTTACATCAAAATACATGATGAAATTTTCAGGTGCGTCGTGGCTGTACTCCACCATGTACCGGTTATTTGCCTTGGCTTACCTATGAACGCACTGACAAATACCACCACGAATTCCACGTTCTAAAAATAGAAGCATGTCGATATCTGTCAGAAGATCCAGCTCGACACGCGTTCTCTTTAACGTGGCCTGCCACGAAAGGACTGGAGCTCTGAAATAGTGGGCGGGGTCCAGGTGTACTTGTCCAAACATACAGCCCTAAATTTTTCAAACAGATCCGCAAGAAGCCGTATATCTGTCCCCATGTACAGACTTGCGTATTCTTCCAAATTCTTGATATGGAAAACCCTTCACACTTGTGTCGTGTGTTCGTAGTCGTCGTCCGAAATATCAGACTCTGACTGCGAACAATAAAATTTAGACTTGGGAGGGAGCGTGGCCTCTTTGAGTTTATCCCACGAATCCATGTATTCGTAAGGGAAGACTCCTTTTCGCTTAACCAGTTGGAACTGCTCTGGGTCCGTGGAATGCTTACTGGTAATGTACATAAAACGGTCCTCAAGAGTTCCAACCAGCTTATCTAATGAGGACTGCATGAAACGGTACGAGTCCAGAAACCGCAATGTAATTGACGTACCTTTAATCTTTTTAGAAAACGAAATATAACGTTCAGTGTTGATGGGCAGGGCATCCATCCCATCTTCATCGAGGTGTGCTAAGGCCCTAACAATGAAGTTCACACCATACCCAGACAAATTATGGAAAAAGACGGGTATGTACCTTTGATTCTTGTACTGTAAATTATAGTTATTGTGTGCAGTCCCTCTGAATGCACCTGTGATGTGGCACTGATCGCGGACCTTAACGGCCCCCGATGTGGCATACCGCGGCACTGGTAAATTTTGCCTCGACATCAGCCGACATTACAAGAGGTGTGACCGCCTTGTAAATTTTATCAACGTCATGGGCCAGTTTCACAAGTTGATCCACTAGCCACGTCTCAGGGTCTTCAACTGAGAATGAGTCGAATCGGTTCAGCTGAGTGTCGTATGCGCAAACGACCTGGTATGCCGCAGCAAAAGGGATGTGTTCCTGGACTGATGTGGAGTAAGAGGCGTTGGGGTCGGGTCTGCACGTATCAAAGGGTTTCAACAAACATTCAAAGTCCACGTAAACGACGAATGGTACACGCTGTTGGTGTACAAAATCCTTAAACTTTAAGGTTTTGTCTTCGTCGCCGGGTAGGTCTACTCTTACAGCGTCAACCCTTGCGCAATCAACCTCATGTCGCTCCAAGAGATCTTCGCGACTGAAATGCTGCAGGCATCTATCACATATGAAAATTGCATTTTTATGCCTAGTTAATGAGGATCTGACTAAATTGTATAAGTTCTTGATCCAGCAGTAGTGAAACTTATTTTCACCCTCTGTAATCAACAACATGTTGATATGGTAATCGCGTTTCACTGCAGCATGGTGGAGGGGGCCTACAACTCTATGTTTTTTACCGTCTGGTTCCAAGCCGGAGACATTGATGGAATATTCAGGATTTTGCCTCTCAAATTTTTTTACAGGGAAGTCTATGCCTGTAAAATCTAAAACGTACTTGGAACGTACTTTAACATACTTGCTAACTATTTCCGCGTCTTGTTGCACCTTTTCGCGAAAAGCCAGGATCGTCTAAAGAAAACAACGATCATCTTTGTTTTGAATATTGAAAAATTGCTTTCTTTGCTTGGATATCGGATTTCAGAGCTATAAATGAAGAGCCTCGATACAGCGGTTTGTATTTAGCTACATGGATGTCGAGGTCGTTAATTTGATCGAGGTTTTTGCCACTATCCCGGTCCTGGAATTCACTAAATCTCTTCTTGATATCTTGAAACACATAGACTTCATACCACTCTTCCAGGGAAGCGCTTAATGTGAGTTCGCGCATCTTGGACATAAAAAAATACGGCTGACGTTAATGACATTGTTCTTCTGAATTTGGAAAAGGCAATCCAACCCCACCTGTCATTTTACAGCCGGTGTTGAAGGATTGTGAATAATTGCGGTAATTTGATCATTAGAAATTTTGAAACATGCTCTAATAAAATTACCAGGATCTTTAAAATTTTCAGTATTTACAACAGTGATGTGAAGTAACCTATTCCCGTAAGCACTTGCCCTGATTGTTGGTTTCAAGCGCGTAGTATCCGGCTTACCTGTTTTTTCCCCACCCTCATTAACTGTAGCTTGAGTGTTGGGCATCCACTAGGAGGAGGGTTCGTCTGCAGCCCAGTGTGCCTCTACTGGCGACAGAGTGGCAAATAGATCCTCATCGTTTGGATCTTCCCACGCACTGGTGCTGGGATGGGATATGTCCAATGCTGGAATACTCCTCGCACTGGTGCTGGGTTGGTTTATGTCCACTATTGGATTACCCCATAGTGCTGCAAGGTCTGGTGGTGACATATAAACATCTGAAAATAGACAAAAAAATTAGATTCATAGTTACATGTATGGAAAACAAAGCAGCCTATAAAATGAATACATTACCTGACATTTTAATGCTTTTTGATGGACCGTCATCATGGGTTGCCTTCCGTTTGTGTATAGGTTGCACACTGGTAAGGCCAACAGTATTCACATCATCTGCAACATAATAAGTAATGTCAGTCACACATGCACTAAGGATTCACACGAAAAATTATTTAAAGTATTAAACACTTGCCAGTAGTAAAACAATCTATCAATTCCTGATTGTTAATCACAGGCAAAGGACCTCCACTCACATCTGGAACAAAATAAATAATGTCAGTCACATATGCACTAAGTATTCACATAAAAAATTATTTAAAGTGTTAGCTACTTACTGGTAACGCCAACAGCATTCATTTCATCTGCAACAAAATAAATAATGTCAAGCATATGCTTTAAGCATTCACATAAAAAATAATTTACAATGTTAATCACTTACCGCCTGCAAGATTGTACCGCACCTCAAGGTTGTCCATGGTTACCGATCGTGAGTCTACAAATTCATCACTGATTAGTTGCGAGATGACGGGGAGACCTGTAAAATAAAATTAAAATAAATCTTACTTATTTATAACAATAATTATAATAATAATTAATAATAGAAAATTAACTCACCATTTGCTAAATACTGTTCGATGTCTTCAGCAGTCAGTACTCGATCCATGATGTTCACTCTGTAAGATACTGGTGATCAATGAGTCTGTGAAGAAGTTTGGCACAGAATTTATACCCTGTCACGAACGGTAAATTGTGTTGTCGAAAGTAGGTCTCAGTCCGTTCACCCCAGGAATAGTGCTTAACGGGACCCAACGCGTCACCCGGAAATAGCGCTGCGCTAGTAAAGTATGCACTCCAGGAATAGTGTATAACGGGACCAGTTGCCCACCGACGCGTCATCTGTGGCGCGCGCTGGGAATAGAAACAACCGTTGTCGCCTACGGGGTTGTGTGCCCGACTAAGCTCCACAAAATACTCAGAAAGATTCAGGTTACCACTGTACAGAGGCTGTGACATCACGCGAGCCATGGAATGTCTGCGTAGATTGAGGTTTGTGCGGCCATGTGGGTGGCAGGTCAAGGAACTATACTATGCGCAAGCCCGGCCGGTGCTGCCCCCCTAGAGGTGGAGGGACGAACTATCGATCCGCCATCTTGTGACCTGAACGCTGATTGGCTTATTCAAAAGCCCGCCAAGGCGCCATTGGTGGGGAGGGAGGGAGGTCCCCCCACCTTCTCGTGACGTCATGGGGTTTCCCGGTTTCTCGCCAGCTTCCCCCTTGTACATCCACTCTTCTAGATATTGCAACTCGTATTTCATGTATGTTGATAATTCTGTGGCCATGTATGTCTTAATGATCGTCGGTATTTCCGTGTAAATTACCATCGTTAGCACTTTCTCCAGCTTGTCTAGTGTGTATAGTTATGGTTTCTGCCGCATATTTTCACTGGCATGATAAAAAGAACTGAGATTCACTGAAAAAAGTCACAACTAATTTGAATTTAATGCTAGGATCGTATTTCAGTAAAATATTTGAGATGACGGTCATGGCTTGACACATTGAATGTAATTTTTTGATACTTAGAGTATGAACAGAAGAATATGATGTTCGTGTAAAACTTCCATTGTATATCCTGTAACTAATCAGTCTGATGACATACTTGTATAACGAAATTTCTTAGTGTCCTTCTGCTCCATCTCAGCGAACTTCTTTTAGTCGTATATTTGCCCAACTTTCATGATTTTTTCAAAAATGTGGCTCGATATGTTGTTAGTTATGTTTTCAGTTTACATACGACGATGATAGAAATATATAGGTTTCTAAATGGTCAGATTCTCCATCATTCTTACAATAATTGCTGGTGAGGTCGCTTAAATGCATGTACAGCAAACGACAGCATAGGCTGCCACTACTATTATGCCACCAAATGATATATTCTAAGAAGTGTTCACACTGCAGCTATATCATATTTGGTCCGGAATGCTGGCATTACCGTAGATGGAGACGATGAAACTTGCTACCCAATAAATAACTGTCCTGGCTCCTGATTGATTTAAAACATCGAGTAGAATTGTCGTCATACTGCTAGAAGTTCACACAGAGAATCATGTACAGTTGCTTTCTATATTGTAATTACCTGGGTATAAAATGGCAGTAGCACAACATCATTCAGAATATGGCATTACAACTTGTGTATTAAAGCTGGCATATGGTACATTAACTGGCTTTTAAATCTACGCATGCCTTTGTGGCACTGAGGATACATGTTACTGAATGGCAAAGTGGGTTGTGGTGTCGGTATATACGTGACGTTGCTGATATGAACAGATTGGTACAAAGGGCTTATGTTAGTGAATGGGAGAGATGGCTGCAGTTTGAGATATATGATATGCGATGATGTTAACAGTTTCGTACCTTTTACACGTGTTACTGAATAACAGAGAGGACAGTGGTTTGTGGAAGTCGAGACGGTGCTGACTTAGAAGGTTGGGTACAGAACAAGTTACTGAATGACAGGGAGGGTGCGGTGTGAAAGAGAAGAGAATAAGTTGATGAAGTTTGGTACCCAGGATTAGGGAAGAGGTATGTGAGAGATAAGACGCGCTCCAACATAGGTTTTGTGATTTTCTCAAATTTTCGATGTTTATAATTGTGAGCCAAAATTACTTTTCCATCTTGTACACTGCTTGATCTCTCATGCGACGCGTAAAAGCTTTGATATTTTTAGTGACTGCCAAAATAAAATAAAAAAACTTACTTGACAAATATGACGTATTATTCAGGTCTGAATCTTCCTTGAAATTGAATTTAAACAGCTACAATTCAACTTCTTTCTCTTCCATTTGTCCCCCCCCCCCTTCCCTCACACATTTAGAGCCATTAATTGAAACGCTTTTGTCCATTCCTATCTCTGGAGACTTTATACATATTCCTTAACTTAACTTAGTCCTAGGACTGCATTAAAAATATTTCTTTCAAATTCCTTTAAATTCACATAGATACACGAAATCCACACCTTATTTTTAACGACAATATTACAAGATATTCCACCGATAATTAATAAATACAGCATAGTAAATTGAAATTAAGTAACAACACAAAAAAAACTGAAATAAACTATTATGATTATGGATGGCAGTTTTACTCAGGTTGGAAAATAGTAAAAACATTGTTTCCATACTAAATTGTTAGGTGCAGTCATTGCAGTCACTGTATGAAATAATTGTATGTTGCATAAAATCTTCTAGGGCTTTCCGCCGAGGTAGCGCGTCAGTGTAGGGAGACGTTTCGAAGCCTGCCTCAGGCACCATGTTCACCGTAAGATGGAGCATGAGGCAGGTATCGAATCGTCCCCCTACATTGAAGCGCTACCTCGGTGGAAAGCCCTAGAACAGTGGTTCCCAAATAGTATTTCCCGAGTACCACTTCAAGAAAGAGCTGTACCTCGCGTACCCCCTTATAGCTACATTTGCCTCTACGTTCATTGCAGTCTATTGCTTCGCACAGCCACAGCATTACAGAAATGTAATTCACACACACACCGTTTGACTGTCTTAACCCTTTGACTGCTGATGGCGGATCGTCTACCTGGCGCTCTGAGGCCTGCGGCCTACAGCGTAATCCTGCTACCTGTGCTAAGCGCTAGGTGCTGCCCCGCCCGCCCAGTGCTGAATGTTTCTGGCGTGACTACGATACCTGGCGAAGCAGTGTGACTTCTCACGGCTGATACAGGATAAATGCTCTCACTACATAGTTTCTCTGCAAATTAATTACTGCAGAAACAAATTGAATCATTAACACAATTTTTCGTCACTAATAATTGTATCTTGCTTGTAGTTTTTACTAGATTTTTGCAACTTACGTCGAAAGCATCGTGATTCTTAAACTTACCTCAATAGTTTACTGTTATTTTTTGCATAACAACTACAATTTTCTTTGGGTTCTTTCTGTATTGACTCAAAAACGAATGAAATAACCCAGGGCGTAAAAATTACGTTGACTTTGTTGATTAAACAAAAAGTGGAGTAATTAGAAGAACATCTCTGGTCCAGTATTCGCTAATTTTCAAATTTTTTTTAATTTTTTTTTTCACTCTAGGCTTCAGAATCAAATAGCAATGAAACAATACATTTCTTTTTATCCAGTATTTTTCCACTTTGATATTCGAGAACGCACTGGTGAATAAATAAAACCGGTTCGTTTCGTCAGCTACATATTTCATCAGTTTTCTGTAAAGAATAACATGAAAATTGACAGAATACTTGGCTCATTTCCTATTTGCCACACATGTCCCTGGTAGCATATCGTCAAATGCGTGACTAACTGGCCGAAAATAATTTTCTTTTCGGTCAAATTTGTCGCCAAGACGTAATTTCTTCGTAGGCGTTTCACTATCACTTTCTGATTCTTCAGATTCAGGACAACTAACATCTCTTGCTGAAACACGAGACTGCATTGTCACCCCTGCTGACGTCGATGGTTCAGGACTACAGCTTTCCGATTCTATCGAAGAGCTATAATCAAAATCAAGTGGTTCATCCTCACTGTCGCTCCTCGTAAGAATCTCCATGATTTTTCTTAAGTGCACCCACAACGCCTTGCCATTTTCTTTATAGAATACACGACACAAAGAACACTGATGTAAATTCCAATGAACTGTAGAGGGAAGTCTAGGCTCCCAACAGACAAACAATTGGACGACAAGCTAGCGACCAGAACTGCGAAAGGCTATTGAGAAATGGGTCGTGAAGTCCGCTGTATGACTCAGGTAGCGGCGCGTGTATATTCGTCATCAGCACTCAGGTAGCGGCAGGCGGGTGTGGCTTAACTCGTCAACAGCGCTCAGGGGAAAACCGGCGGCTGCGTCTAAACTCGTCATTAGCACTCTGGGGCAGCAGGCAGCATGACGAGTAAACTCGTCAACAGCAGTCAAAGGGTTGAAATATATTTTGGCGGTAGTAATGTTTGCGTAATTGTTTTTTTTTCAATTGTCTTATTGAATACCTCAGTCAAGAGAGAACCTCGGGTACCCCAGGGAGTAACCTCGCGTATCCCTGGAGGTACGCGTACCACTAATTGGGAACCACTGCCCTAGAAGATTTTACGCAACTGACTCACCGAGAATGCTTACATTCGTTCATAATTGTATGTTAATTATTTGTATTAGGTAGCTAAATTGCAGTGTTCATATTGTGTTAATGCCAGCGTTGAACCAGCTATAATCACTAAGTGACTTTCAGTAGCAACGTTGTATTTTGTTTCTGTTGTGATTATTTTTCTCCACTGAATTATTTTTGACAACTTTAAGATACCGTGTAGTTTCTGTAATGGTTTTTATTAAATTAAGTTGGTTTCTATTAGAATGACGAGTAATATGAATCACGAAATTCAAAGAATGCAAGGTAACAGCGTCTATGGAAATGAATCCAGAAAAATCGTGCCGGTGGTAAACGATCCTGAACTATAAAGTTTTAACGAAAATAATACGGAGTACTTGAGAAAGTACTGAGTAAAAAATCTGAAATTCAAGGAATTCAGTTATTTAATGTTACTGATATGGTTGCGACAGAACAATGTGAAAATAAAGCAACTGTTTTATATGATAGTGTAATAGATAGTGAAAGAATTCGAGGACAGAATCCAAATGACAATGAAATGCTATTCATGTTTATATGACAAATGGTGCAGATATAACAACAAATGGAAAAAATATAAGTACACAAATGCAGTCACAACAACAAATGGAAGAAAATTTAAGTAAGCAAATGATAGTCAGAGAAAGAAACAAGGATATCACAAGAAACGTTGCAGGGATTAAAATAATTGAGGTAGTCACAGGAGAAATAACTTAGTGATGTAATGCAAGAGGTTATAATATTTGTATAAGATGGGATACAAAGGAAAGCAATTTATGGTTGTGTAGCAGAACGGGAATGTAGAATTAAGAAGGCGATGGACAAGAGTATCGACAATGTAAAATAGGATCTGGACAAAGAAATTGAGGATTTGAGACATCAGCAGAATAGGAAATACTGTGATTTAAAGAATGAAATTAAGGACCAAAAGGCGTCGAGTTTCAGCCAAGTAACACAATTAATGATACTAATAATAATAAAAAAAACCACGAGAAATGAATCAAGAAACTACGCAAACTGGTAATGAAGTGCGGGTACAAGATGGCAGAATAAGCGGATTGGAATAAAATCGGATCATTGGGAAATAATAGATAAGGAACCGAAAAACTGTAGCAACAAGGATCTGAACGAGTTACGATAGTAATGTGATGGAATATCTACCCAAATTGCCGAAAATGAAATTTAAGCCAGATGCTAAAATTCAACCACACCTTTTAGTTAATGTATACAGGAAATCAATTTGCCGCACACAGCGAACGTGCGATGAAGATTTACCTAAATTTAACGAGTAAAACCTAGATACCAAAGATGATATGTTTAAGAAAGACAGAAGTGATCACGGGAATAATGAAAATCACTATACATGAAGAAGGAAGAAAAGAAGAAGATGAAGCAAGGGAAGCAAGAGGAAAGAAGAAGCTATATGGGACAGCTTAAAGCAACAACATTACTGATGATATTTTCGACATTTGGACACGATTAATACTGAGGTTCAACATCCATTCATCTAAGCAGGAAAGATGGAAAAGGAGATAGAAAAGGGGTTTTAATTTGACCTATGAAGGAAAAAATGAGGTGAAGCTTAAGGAAAAAGGTTGTGTTGCATAAAATGAAAAACTGACATAGTGGAAATACTTGAAATTAAGGGAAATTAAAGGGATTAAAATGGGTGTCCAAGCAACGGAAAGGAAACAAACTGTAACAACAGGAACCAATACATCGAAAATAAAATTTGTTAGAGCTGATTTATATATACATATATATATATATAAACATGATGAAAAGGAAAGGAAGAAAGCAGCAGTAACAACGACAAATATCAATAAAAGTTTCTCGGGAGTCCAGCCGGATGGTGTCATAAAACGACGACGTTTCGACAACCTGCTCGGTTGACAGACTGTTTTTGTGATTTTGAGAAGAAATAACCAAAATAGACCTGATGAAGACAACCGAGCAGGTTGTCGAAACGTCGTCGTTTTATGACACCATCCGGCTGGACTCCCGAGAAACTTTTATTGAATCAATATGCCGGGAAAGTCTCCATTTACATACGACAAATATGTTTAGTTAGCAGTGGTGAAAAATTATGAAACTGAAGAAAAGGTAGTGGGTGAAATGGACGAAAATATTGGACAGAAAGGAAGTTAAAGGAATGAAGAGGCGTAACGAGAGTGTTAGCTGACTGATTTCAAAGTAAGTTATCTGCCTCTAGATAAGATAAACGTGGAGTTACAGTAAATGGAATAAAAGCAGAAATGGGTTATGATTGATGTAAAATGGGGATTCTTGATAATTGAGTGAACAGTTTTTTTCTGAACACATAACTCCTAGTTACAGGATGTTTTAAAAGCTTTATAGGGCAAAGGAACACTGATAGTAGACTTGATAATCGCTCAGCACATTTCTATTGTTTGGCTATCGGTGATGTTACTAAGGTATTTAGATAAATGTTCAATTTTTCTTCAATTATGGCATTTTTAAAAGAAAGTTACATGGCATTATGCTGAGTTCTATTTTTAACCTTAATATTTTAAACG